>CAHIKZ030000601.1:980000-990000 GCA_903632075.3 Acanthosepion pharaonis
AGCCGGGAAGCCACTCTTCGAGCGCACTTTAGGCGAACTCCTGCGGAGAGAAATTGTGCTTTCGGCCTTTTACCTTCAGCATCCTATATACGTGAGTGTTATAAAAATTTAGAAATAATAAAATTATTTTATCTTTATTCGGCATAATCTTTCTTCGTCTACGCAACCGATCTCTGTAGTTTGTTTATGTTTTTTTTGCGCTCAATTTTTCTTTTCTTTTAAAATCACAATTCTTTATGATCCTTTAACATAAAGTCACTCTTACAGGACATTAGAGAATGCGAACTATTAATATTTCAAATACATCACAGTACGTGTGCCGAAAAAAGGCAAAAAAAAGCATATGGGCAACTTACCGTGTCCCGCTTAAGTTTTAATTATAGTTTAATTAGACGAGATCAATTGCAATTGCAACGAAACGTGAAATTAAAGTTAAACCTTTAATAAAGAAGTGCTTTTTTTTTAGCCTTTCACTCTGTTCGATATTTAAATTTAACTTTAAATTAGTTATTTATTTAATTTTTAATCGCATGTAACTACAATAGTTACTTCCTGTTACTTCAGGTTGTTTATGACTCGCCGAGATCGAAAAACAGACGGACAGACTGACACACGTACACTGCACTTTATTTATATAGAAGTATTTGTCATTTTAATCATATTTTTTTAAAAATATTGGGAGTATTTTGTATGTTAAATAATAAAACTTCTAATTTTTCCCAAAAAAGGAAAAATTATTGTACTAAGCTACGCACGCGAGTAAAAGTAATTGTACCCCTTTACACTTCTCCCCAACATTTGGTTTACATTCTGACTGTTTTAGAGGGCACAACAGACTAATAGAGGTCACATAATTTTATATGTAAATTCTCAATTTCATTAGAAACAATGAATGTTGGATTGCTATACGATATCGTAAGTGAATGTAAAGGATTCGACTGGAATTCGAAGTCGATTCTTGGATTCCTTAATCCGAGCCGCTACCCATTACTCCCCGGTGCCTCTGTTTAATAAATAAAAAGGGGCGTCTATTTCAAACGCGGTGTAACCAATATAATAACATTTTAAAATATATATGTGTGTGTGTGTGTGTGTGTGTGTGTGTGTGTGTGTGTGTGTGTGTGTGTGTGTGTGTGTGTGTGGGAAGGGGTTAATGGCCGGCTAGCCAAACTCTGTTGCTGTCTGTGTTTTTTCAACGCTCACAAAACCTACCTGTGTTTTTTATTTACGATAACCCAAGAGCCACTCAAGGTAGAGAGAAAAAGCAAAAAGTACAGTTTATGAGATTAAGGTGATATTCTAAGCGTTCGTTTAAATATGGCAGAAGGCCGAAAGTATGGGATATTCAGTGAGAATCAAAATCACTATTCAGTCGTAATTGATCTAGCGAGACAAGCTTGTTAACCATTACACCACATCGAAGTGCCCATAGTTGAGGAGGTTATGTAAGAACGATAACGGTTAACCGAAGAATACGGTAACGACAATGAGCGGACCTTAGTTGCAGTATCTGGGAGAGAGGGCATAGTACTTGCGTTGTTATCATTTTGACCAAGGCCAGTACGCTCAGACCCTCGGTCACAATGACTTGTGCCTTCGTGCTAGCACGACCATGGACGACTTTCGAATGGTTCTGTCTACTGAATTTCACTCATAAGTTTTGGGTCAATACGTGGCATGGCTTTCAGGTACTTTATAGCAGTTTCGCACGGCGAGATCGCCTCCTCATTTGTGTTGTTATACACATCTAACGACGACATTTGTGTGAATTTAATAAAAATACTACGAAGACGGTTATTTGGTTTGAATACGAAATTACTGAAACGTCTTTTTGAAGAAAGATCCACTCCAACCGAATATAATTATCAAATAGTGTTGTGGTGTCTTCCCTCTAAAAAGTCTATGTTGGACTCTTCCGCCTACTATAAGATTAGTAGGAGAGGGCCTTGGGGAACAGTTAATAGATTGTTCATTTCTGTCGAACTCTCTGCCTCGAGCGGAGAGGAACTCGGACGAGGCTTTGCCGCGGGGCAAAGTTTCGTCCCGGGAGGTAGACGGTCCCTGAAACCGTTTAGGCAGGTCCTAAGGGAATATTTTTGGGCCGAGCCTACGGGCCCTGAGTACCCACGTTAAACTCGGCCTTGTGCCACATACACCCTCGTGTGGGGGGGGGGGGCTGTTAAATATTAACAGTTAATAGATTGTTCATTACTGTCGAACTCTCTACCTTGAGCAGAGAGGAACCCGGGCGAGGCTTTGCCGAAGGGCAAAGTTTTGTCCGGGGAGGTAGACAGTCCCGTGACCCGTTTATGCGGGTTCTAAGGGAATATTTTTAACCGAGCCTACGGGCTCGGAAAACCCACGGTAAACTCAGTCTTGTGCCACATACATCCCTCGTGTGGGGTGTGTTAAATATTAACAGTCGAATAGATTGTTCTACCAGGCTGTGACTGTTCGCAGCTGCTGTCGAACTCTCTGCCTTTGGGCAGACAGGAACCCGGCCGACTTTCGTCCGGGGAGGCAGACAGGCCCGGACCCGTTTATGAGGTTTCTACCGGAATCTTTTGGCCGAGCCTACGGGTTCGGAGAACCCACGGTAAACTCGGCCTTATGCCACATACATCCTTCGTGGAGAGGGATGCTGTTAAATATTAAGAGTCGAATAGATTGAACACTGGGTCAACCGACACACACTCACTAGTCGTGTAATACTCTACTGTTGTACTTACTGTTTAATATATGATATACCTGTAACACTTTTTTTGTTATTTTTTAACCATTTACTTGGTCACAACAAATAGTAACTGTAAAAGCTTATGCTTGTATATTTTTATATGATTAACAAACAAAAGAAAGAAAAACATATCACTAATTTTTGCAGTATTGTGATTCTACTCCCAACTAGTGACATATTAACCCTTTGGGGTCTAAGGTGGTAGAGGAAAATGACTTAAGGCCCAACCACCGGTTGAACGATGGATAAACACTTGTAACTAGTTTTATATATACCAGCGGTGGCCAACCTTTTGATTCCATGCGCCAATATTTTGTACGATTAATTTAAATGCGCGACACAAACATTCAGTTCCTTTCAGTACCTGTTGTAATATGGACATATTTTAAAGTTATAATAAAATCTATTTATTTGAAAAATATATGCTTATGACCAGGGGGCGTATCCAGAAGTTTTGAAAGTGGGGGCATCAGTTAATGCTTTGACTTTTTTTTCTCTTCAGATTTTGCAGAGGGGGGTGGGGCATGGCAGAGTTTATAATAGGCAAAATAAATATAAATAACTTTAATGTGTCTTTTGATTCTGCTTTGGTTTTCGCCAAACCAGCAATATTAGGAGTTAAATTCGTAACTGAAAGCAACAAACAATTCTTCAAGTTAAAATTGTTCAGGAACGCAGGGCTCAAAGGGTTAATAAAACCAATTGAACTTATTTAACTTTTTCTATTGCACATTACATACTTCACGGTCGTAGACTTTTAAAACGACCTCAGCATTTCGACAAAAAAAAACAATAAAAATCAGTTAAAAATCACTAATGTAAAAAATTCGGACTGTTTAAGTTTATTGTAATTACTAATACTAGTTATAAAAAAAAGCAATACTGCTTGGACTGAATCGGATCTCAAAGCAGGCCTGTTGCCAATGTTTCGAGTAAGAAGAGCGACCTTTATGTTAAGAGAGCCACTAGTAAGAATTTTCACACTAAAATTAGTTCATATCGTTTTTACTAGTCGTGGGCGCAATGATTTTTAGTGAACCAGGTCCCCTCACCAACCCCGCTTGGAAACGAGCCTGAGTAAATGCCTAATTGTATTAATAAATCTGTTGTTGGCATTCCGTGGTCTAATTGGTAAGGTACTGTCTACATAAGGCAAGCTCATAAGAATTAAGGATAATATCCAAAGCTACTTTTTTTTTTTTTTCATTTTTCTATCCTAGCTGTATACGTAATGGAAGTTTTTATGTTTATCTTTATTTGTTTAATGGCATATCAACACTTTATGGGTCATTTAATGCCAAAATTTAATTTTCTTGGGAGCTTTGAAGCAATAAAAATATATATTATTCTGCTTTCACAATTGAATACATGGTAAATGATACTCGGTTTTTGTGCATATACACGTTTGGGTGAACATAATTACTAGAGGCGTGTGTTCTATGTTGTAGTTTTGTTGAAGCTATATTTTGGAATACAGTTTGATTTTTTAAAGAGATTTTAGGATATTATATCGATTAATTTCACGAAAGAGTTCATTCATGTTGATTGGTCTATTGTTGGTCATTTTATTATAAATAGATATTGTTGCTATTTTTTTTTAATATAAAAATGTATTTCTGGTACTTTTAGTATGAAAATGTATTTTTATATGTCCATGGTGTTTTGTTTGGGTGTTCACTATTTGCCCATAGCTGGGACCCTAATTTTTCCTACCACCCCGGGTGAGGGTGGACCTTGGAGCAACAGGAATTGAGGGGTGATTCCACGCCCCTCAAAACTTCCAATCTACCGATCAGAGGCCTTTCTGCAGGGTGTAGTGTTATCGCAATGGTTGTAGAATTTAGAAAGCATACTAACGTTACAATAAAATGAAACCAGAAGAAAGAACTAGCCTATAATTAATTATAAAACGTATCGACCATCTTGGAGTTTTAGAGGGTTTTTTTTTTACACTACCGTGTATATAAATCTTTCTTTGATATTCCCACTCATTTTTTGTTTTATTTTTTTCTCAAGAATCGTATTTTCAAACTTTTAGCTTCGTATCATTTTCAAATTTAACACTTTTCTTCTTTCTCAGTTTTGCATATGCATGTATGAACACAAACATACATTTTTGTTGTAGGATAACTTATGAGAGAATATGATTTACAAAATCTATATATCACACTAATAATGGGTCTATCTTACATATCTATAAGTATAGCATTTGTCCATGCTTAGAATATTGCTACCACATATAGTCCGGTGCTTCTGCTATGTATTTAGAAATCCTTGATAAAATCCAAAGAAGAATCAGTAATATTACTGGAACCTGACCTGGCATCTCGGCTTCAGTCACTTTCTCACCGCCGTAAAGTTAGCTCCCTGTGCATTTTCTATAAATACTTTCATGATAATTGGTTGGATGAGCTCTTCGCTATGGTACGATTGGGTCAGTGTTTGCGTCTAGCTAAGTTATAGTTAAGACAGAAGAAGACCGTCCTTTCCCCAATCCTCTCTTCAGCCAAGTGCCACATTTCTGTGTATTTTACAGAATAAATATCGCTCTTCGCTATGTTACCTAAACTTTACGAATTTAAGCGCAATACTAGACTGGCCATCGGTCTCATCAAAAACATTCTTACAATCTAAAAATAAATATCAGTTGCCTTTAAATAACCTGCAAAAGGTTAATAAGCCATAAAAAATAAAACAAATCAATCAAACGAAATATAGCATTTATGAAAAGAAATAAGGTTGGATTAAAAAATCCATTAACTGCTGAAATATTTGTTCGCGTGGAAAGGCATTTAATAACGATAATTCTTAATATCTATAAATTTACAATTCGCCCATACTTAGAATATTTCTGCCATAGATTGTTCGATGCTCCTGTTATATATTTAGAGATTTTTGATAATATCCAAAGAAGAATACTGACCTGGAGTCTCAGCTTCAGTTATTTCCCCGCCACTGTAAAGATGCCTCTCTCTGCTTTTCCTATAAGTACTTTTATGGTAATTGTTCGGATGAGCTCTTCATTATGGTACCTGGACTTTATGAATTTAAGCGGTTGATTGGCTAGATTTAACCGTAAGTTATATGCTAAGTTTCTTTTCTCGAACTTCTCGCTTGTGGGACTTCCTTCCTGCTCCATGCTTTCTAGCCAACTTTAATATTCAAAAATTTTATTGCAATGAATACTTTTCCTTTGTTCTCGCTCCTTAGTAATTTTCATGCTTTCTAATCCTTCCACACCTAGTAACCTCTTGTGTCTTAGTGGCTTTATTGCCTTGCTTGGAGTGAACTCGATTAATAAAAAATTACTTTAAGTTTAAAGCATTTTTGAACATGGCGATAGGTGCTTATTTAAGGTGTTGGCAGGCTGAGAGCTTCACTGACAGACATCAATTTTTTTCTACTGTGAACATATCTGTCAAAATTAATATGAGCGTCTGTTTTATATAATATTTTTTAACGACCTAGTAACCTTAAAAATTTAGGAAAATATTTTATTGAATTTTATGTACTTTGTCTTTAATTTTACTATAGCTTATAGTTATATTTTTGGATAATGCCGTGTATAAACGCACTGATTTTTGTAAATACGGGCTATTTAGAAAAATCGGCACGTTTATACATACACACACACAAAAAAAAAAAATGGACTTCGAAAATGTAAATGCAAAGTCAATCGCTATCTACTGTCTTCCTGAATACTCTGCTTTTCTTTTTGTTCCTTTTTAATGATTTTGTTTTCTAATTCTTTCACACCCAGTAACCCTTTGTGTCTTAGTGGCCTTATGCCTTGCTTGGGGTGAACTCGATTAAAAAAGAAAAAAAAATGAATGAAAAATTAAAAACAAAATATTACCCATTTCTCTCATCGAAAGAACTTCTTCAGACTAAATAATGTTTTTTATTGACAGAATTATATATATATATATATATATATATATATATATATATATATATGGTACCTTAAAAGTGGTCTGTTTTTCTTTAATATATATATATATATATATATATATATATATATATATATATAAGCCATCCTTTATTGAAGATCCTCTTAGGTGAAACCTTGATAGGTTTATCTGACTCTCTAGGTTTAACTAGGTCTGCTCTCCTTATTGTATTGAGCACTTTATTTAGTTATTTTGCCTACTCGTATCGGGGTTGTTTTTTTTCTTTGTGGCTTGGACTTGCATGCTAGAGGATTATTTTCGGCTAACGTACATGTTCTTTGTTCTTTCTTTTTTTTATACCTTTTTTCCTTTGGTATTGGCTTGTTTATTTGCAAATCAAGACACCGAAGGTTTTCTGAACGAGTGTAGTTTCTTATACCTATAGGATTACTACTAATACTAATAAATATATATATATATATATATATATATATATATATATATATATATATATATATATATATATATATATATATATATATATGTTTCATTAAAGACGACTGAAAAGTTATTACGATTAAGCATTTTATTTAGTTTTTCTTGTATTCGAAAAAGTGTTTTCTTTTTTAAAGTGCGTAGAAACTGTCCAAATGAAAATAAAACACCGTATAACTCTAGAAACATACGCAGAAGTCATACAGCAAATTGAAAAGCAAAAATAAAATTTTCTGTCGTCTTTAGTAAAACATGTATAAATGAAGAATTCCTACCTAAAACACACACACACATATATATATATATATATATATATATATATATATATATATATATATATATATATATATATATATATATAATGGGAATGGAATGAAGTACAATAAACATCGGTTACAATTCTAGATCGAGAAAACACTAAAGCTACTGTAATGTATACAAATAAACAGCAAATCCCACTTAGTATTTATCCAGCTTAGCTTAGTACGGTCACAATGCTAAATAAATTAGACTGCGCCACTCATACAAGTGGGAGAGAAATTTGCCTACCTTGAAATCAGCTTTCGAAATTCTTAGTTTTTATCATCGATCAGTAATGCTAATGGAAAATGCGCCACTCTCTTGACCGTGAGACATTTTCACGACAAATATCCCTTGTACATATTATATACTGCTGATGTCAAAAACACTTAAGATAAAATGTGACAAAATACGAAAATAATCTGTTTAATATCAAAGATATAATTTCCAGTGTAAAATGGTTGCAAGATGGGCTTCAAGATAACATGAGGCAGTTTGGGACGAAGAATCGTACTTGCTAACACAAGATAAATATAATAAATAAAGTATTTATTTAAATCAGACCCGTCGCCAAAGTTGGGGTGACGGTCTTTAAATTAGGGTGGTGGGGCTGCAAGTAAAAAATTTTTACACTAAAATTAGTTTCCGTCATTTTTACAGGAGAAGGTGCGTGCAAATGATTTTTAAAGGAGGAAAGGCGCTTCACTGTTTATGAAGGACCTGATTTTAATTTTATCTATCACATATGATTTGAAGATTTATTCCTTTTTTGTATTTCATTTTTATTTTTTAAAAGTATTTATTCACAATTAATTTTAATTATTCTTCTTTTATTTTATATATTTTTACATTTTATACGTTTTTACAGTTTCTTTTTTTTTTTTTTGAAATAAAAGATTTGAAATATTCAATATTTTTCTTCCCAGACTTGAATTTTTGAGAGTAGTTAGACTTTGTTTCTACCCAAGTGTCTTGTTATCTTAGTCTTCAATCCATCTCTTAGTCTATTCAGACATACCAACCTACCTCTTAATCTATTCAGACCGATCTAGCTACCTCTTAGTCTATTCCGATCTATCTATCTATCTATCTATCTATCTATCTATCTATCTATTCAGACCTATCTATCTATCTATCTATTCAGACCTATCTATCTATCGATCTATATTTATTTATTTATTTATTCACACCAATCTATGTATCCAACTTTTCTTTCTTTCTCTTTTATAAATATCATCCACCTCAATTTCATTTTTTTTTCTTTTTCTCTTTCTTACTTTCTTCAACTTGTGCTTTTCCTCTCTTCCTCTTACGTTTGCACCCACATTATTTCTCCTTTACCCCTCACCCTTGGTCTTGTTTTTATTTCATTTTATTTTCTCCTCTCTTTTCACAAATTATTCGTCTTTCACCTCACATACCGATTTTAACCAGGACTTCCCTTTCTCCTCCTCCTCACTATGCCCGCTTCCCCCTTTCATTTTCTTCATTTCCCTCTTTCTTTCTCTCTTATTTCCTTTTCTTTCTTCACTCTCTGTTTTTTTTTCCCTTTCATTTCAAATTTCATTCGACTCGACTTTTATTTTGTAAAAATTAATGGCGACTGACACAAGAAACGCTTGTTTATCATCACGTACGACACTATGACAAGGAAGATGGGGAATGTCTTCCAAGACACTGGGCCACTGTTTTAGTCGTTATTTAAGAACGTTAAGTTCGGACACAGATCTTTCCACTCCTACGTCAAAAACGTTTTAAATTGTGGAAAAATAAACAGAAACTTGTAAAAGCCATTCCTAAATGGATGGAATGATTTCTGTCCGTGAAAACAACAATATTCACAAGACTTGACTAAGACTGGGTCAGGTAAAAAAAAATGATGAGGCATTCATGGATAACTGAATTCACAACTAATCTTGTGGCTTTGATTTTCTCGAGGTGACGATGCGTGATCTTTTTAAACGACTTAATCCATTATTGAACTGATTTGTATGTATTTCAGTTTTTTTGAATGGATATATCTTGTCAGTTCAAGTTATAACATCACTTCTTCGAGCATCGCCCTACAGTGTACACACCAACACATAAAAACTGAGATACAAACGATATATACAGGGTACGATGAGTAAATTGTTGCCATTTTATATTTTTAATTTCGCGCATGCGCGTTGTTTGTTTTTGATTCGACTGCACAATTGGGTACCGTCTGTGAGAAAAAGAACATCATCACGCAATTTACATCACCAGAAATTTGGAAACAGCATGCTGTACTGCTTGGCCTTCGCTCCGAAAATTCCACTAGGAACATTTCAGAGTGTTTGGGTCAGACCTGAGAACAGTGCAGAGGATTCGGAAAGAGTTGGATGATATATCCAGTCAACATCACTCCGCCAGAAATTTTTAAAACGGAAGCTTCAATACCAACAATTCAGTGTTATGGGGATCAATCTGAGGACAGTACAGAGGATTCGGAAAGAGTTGGATGAGTCTAATGGTGATTATGAAGATATTTGGAGTGATCACTAGTGATGACGTCATTATATCGCCCTTCATTTTTCCACAAGGCCTCAGACTCAACACA
>CAHIKZ030000601.1:995000-1105000 GCA_903632075.3 Acanthosepion pharaonis
TAATTCAATTTAATTCAAATAATTATATTGAAGTTTTCGGCTCTTGTTTTGAAACACGAGAACTCTTATGTAGCGTGTTGGAATCATATTTTTAAATAAATAATTATATATATATATATATATATATATATATATATATATATATATATATATATATTTCTAAGAGGATAGAATCCAGGCAGAACTCAATCTCCAGGAGAGAGTAAGAATATAATATAAAAGGCTCAAACACTAATATTCCATGGTTATAATTTATTACATTGGAATCATAATCACGATTCAATTCATCAGACGTACAATTTCAAAAAGAAAGAAAATATAACTCCGGTGTATATATATATATATATATATATATATATATATATATATATATATATATACTGAGGCTCATGTACAAAGACGAAGGGAATGAATTTCTATCGCGACGTTCTTCCCCATTATCAGATAACTTAGCAAAAAATATTCTACTAAACTCAGTAGAATACTCTAATAATCATATATATATATATATATATATATATATATATATATATATATATATATATATACATAACTATATGTATAATAACTATATATTTAATAAAACTCTCTCTATATATATAGTTATTAGAGTATATATATATATATATAATAACTATATATATATAATAATAATTATATATATATATATATATTGACAATTCACGGATAACGTCCGTTTCCCCAGCAATCTACACACTTCCATAAAAAAAGAAACCAACGCAGTAAGGCTTTCGATCTGATAAGGAATATGGCGACGCGCTCGGCTTGAAGTGACAAGTAACGATTTGTTCGCCCTCACTGAGATATACACATGCACACACACGTAAACACACACATGAAACCGATTCCATTCAATCGTATCTTATTTCTATTTATGTTAGTCATTCAATCAACAAAATATTTTTTTTAAAAAAAGACCCCCCCTCATGTGTCCATTGTGTATATATAGAGAAAATGTAAGACACTCCCCCATGTATCTAGTGTTTTTATATTTGTACTTCGTTGTAAGAAAATAAGTACGCTGGGCTTTACAGTAACGAGCGCTTAATCAATGCATCTTTCAATTGGCTCTCCAGTCGGCAATATTGCGCCAGTCTTAAATGTAATTAAGGAAAAATACAAAGAGAAACGTAAACGCAATTGATCAAAAATCAATCCTTATGGCAGAATTGCTTATCATTATTAACCAATAAGAAAATAATATCTAACGTACAATGAGAAAACTGCCACGGGATGAATAGGCTAGTGTAGGCCTTTGAAAGTGTTCAATTAACTTTCTTTCCTTTTCCTCAATTAATATGCACCACACTCCGACGGTCAGTGACCCCCAACGGCCAATCAGAGAAGTTCAGTATGTACAGAGACAGTCTTTTGATAGACTCCGCTACAAGAGGATGCGTGGCATACATATACATTCTCGCAACATAACATGTCGGACTTGTGGATAAAGACAGCCTTTTTAACATCCACTAGTTTTACCTTTCCGTTACTGGGTTAGCATGTTTTCTTTATAGAAAATACAAATTTCAATAGCGTAATTGTTTAGGTAATTATCTTCTTTCGACGATGAAATACTACCAAGCCCCCCCCCTATATTTGTTAACCCAACAAAAGGACAGTTAAGCAAAAGGTTGGCAAAAGAGGAGTAATGCCTAAGACGTTGAATGTGATAAAAAATGTAGTAGATCGGTTCGCCGATCTTTTGAACAGGAATAAAGGTTTATCCCTTGTTTCCTCTTTAGGATTGGGTCTCTATACTCTTAACGTCTCCGCCTGAACTCTGAAATGTTATTCACTAATTAAATCTTGACCCTTTCAAGTCTCGGGTTAACCGTTATCTTTCCTGCATAAATCCAAGAACTTCACTTCTTGTCCTTTCTTAGGTTAATACAACAACACGCAGTAACCCTCTACCTAGAATGGCTCTTGGGCCTTGTAATGCGAAGCGTAGTATAAATATATTTATAAAAATGCAATATAACTCCACTAAGTAAATAATCTTAGCTGCGTTCAAAAGTTTCCAGAGTTTTATATTTTGAACAAAAAAAATATTATAATTCTGCTCGTTCCTTATTTAACGCGTACATTACGCCCTATCATTGCCGGAGATAAATAATGGACGGCTCCGTTTTGGTCGTGAGAAAAGATGGAAAAACATACCAGAGACACTGTTTGATTTCAATGAGAAAAAGAAAGAAAGGAAGAAACAAAAAAGGAAGAGGGGCGATAACACTCTCATGCATTCACTGTCTGCTTCAGTGAAATGAAACCTGTCAATTGTGAATCATTTCATTTTTACCCTTTAATTCTTTAAATAATAAGTTGCATTCATACTTATGACTGCTATTATCATATTTTATAAAAGCTGTTAATCTCAAATGTTTAACGATGCAATAGGGAAATTCCAACGAGTATTTTGTAGTCATAGAACTCGTAAGGAGCTTATTCAGTGATTAACTTAAAAATTGTGATCCACTAGAAAATTAAAATTCCAAAAACCGGAAAATACTATTAACCATCATTATTATTATTATTTCATTTCCTTTAAATTACTCCTTTGTGTACTCATTTCTTTCCGGGTCTCGACCAGAGACTTAAGTTCAGAAATGGCGTCATGACATTTTCCATTGAATAATTGAAAAAAAAAATAGAACAAGGTGTGAGCTGTACTCGTGAGAACATTTTTTTAATATTTCTTTAAGGCATGGGCTGTCAGGAATCCCTTCAATGAGTCTATTGGAATCTTTTCCAATCAATTATTATTATCATTATTCACTTAATCAAAACTTTTCGAAAAAGAGTGTTCAAGGAACTTGCATTCTGGAACTTATGCTCGCATATTGTATATAAATTGAAACAAAACTTTCAATTTTTTTTTAGATGTCTGTAGATATTTCAGCCGTTGTATCCTCCGGTTTTCATCAGGTTATTGTCGAATCGGAGAACTTTTAGGGAATTTCAAACTGAACACTTTATTTAATCTACGGGGTTACATTCTTCTTGTTCCACTATCCATGTCCAGGGATATTTAGTCAAGTTATTTCTCTCCTCTTTTCCATTACATTTTCAAGTACCCACTAACAGTCGCAATTACAATCTCACCAAATGCAATTAACCCTTCGATCGATTCGGCTATTATCCTATGGGACAATTCTGAATGGAGAAAGTAGAGCCTTAAACCTAGCCTGCCTGTTGATGAGTACTGCTTGCCAATTGTGACTGTGTCTTCACTTCAGGGAAAAGAACGTATAGAGGTTATAGAAACGAGTTCTACGGAAAAAACATGCACAAAGTAGTATAGAAACGAGTTCTATGTAAAGGAACATACAAAGAGGGGCATGGAAACGGTTTCTACGGAAAGAAACAGAAAAAGGAGTATAGAAACGGTTTCTGCAAAAAGGAACATTTACAGAGGAGTACGGAAAGGAACACATGCAGAGGAGTGCAATGATAAAGTCTACGGAAAAGAGCATGTACATGGAAGTATAGTGACGAGTTCTATGGAAAGGAATATGTACAGTGGCGTATAGAGACGGGTTCTATGGAAAGAATCATATGGCGTATTCCGTCTACGGAAATGAATATAAACAGAGGGACATAGAAACTTCTACAGAAAGGACCATCTCACAGAGAAGTATAGAGACGTCTACGGAAATGAACATGTACAGAGGAGTATAGAGTCTTCTATGGAAATGAACACGTACACAGGAGTATAGAGTCTTCTACGGAAATGAACATGTACACAGGAGTATAGAGACTGGTTATACAGAAAGGAACATGTATAGAGGAGTATAGAGATGAGTTCTACGGAAAGGAACATACAGAGGAGTATAGAAGCTTCTATGGAAAGAAACATGTACAGAGGAGTATTGAGACAAATTTTGGGAGGACCATGTAATTGAATCAGTACAGCAGACATAAAATGTTTAAATTATTTTTCAAATTTAATCCGGAAAAATGTAAACGGCTGAGCAAACATGTCAACAATATTTATATTATTTTATACTTCAAAATGTTTTTTTCAAGTAGGACTTTTATGATATCTGATATTCTTATTGATATAATCCTAACAATTAGAAACGATGTCTGATTTTGTATGCAAGCCTAGAAGTATTTTTCATTTCTTATTTACTAAACGGCATCTAAAATCTTTTGTGATTCTTCTCAAACCAAACTTGGATTGATACGGATATTTACCTAGCGTAGCTTTGTCCGACACGCCTTTAATTCATATAATGTAAACGTTAACGGATACTTGGATTACATCAGACAATTTAAGGTAACTTGTTTCTTTCTAACACTTTAGTAACTGTTGCTATTGCAACTCGCCATATTCAACATCATCATCATCATCATAACAAAAACATGCATGCAACTGATATTCTTCGTTTTCTTTTTCTTCTCCATGTTTAACTGCCAGTGCCATGAGGCTATCTACTCCTGGAATGTTTCTCAAATATTTTCAACCTTTTAAGTTTTTAATGTTAATTATACTATGTGAGAATTTCTTCTCACACAGTTCAACCCTTGGCAGAGACAAGAAAGACAAACAATTCAACAAGGCCTACCTTCAAACTTAAAACAAATTTTATTGTATCCTTGCAAAAAAAGATTTTGACCCTGGGAACAGTGTAGGGTAGTTCTTCAATGAATAGGTAGTGTCTTTTACATCAGTAGGACACAATTGGTCTCTACGAAGTTGGAGAAGCTGTTATTTGCTGGACGTTGCTGGAGTTGAAACTCGGCTGTTGTCGAGATCGTTCATAAAGTTCTTCGTGTAAACGTACACATTTGACGACAGTCATTTTGACTGAATTCTACAGCCTTGAAGGAATTAAGCTGGGACATGAAGTTGTCTCTGAAGCATTACCATTTGGTTGCTGAAAAGAATCATAGCCTAATTATTTAGGCTTGTTCTTGGGCGCAAATAGCCCTGCAAAGATATTCAAAAATAAGTCCGGACATTTCTAATAATATGTCGCAACTGTCTCTGAAGCATTACCATTTTGGTTGCTGAAGGACATTCAATGCCGAATTATTTAGGCTTGGGCACTCAAGGCCCTATCAAATAGATTCAAAGTGAGTCCGGACACTTCCAATACAAATCCGCAACTGAATCAAAAGGGGCACGGGCCGTTAAAAATGCCCGCGAAAAAAAACAAGTCAAAATTCGACCAATGAGATTGGTCGTTACAAAATTAGCCAATAGGAGCTTAAATTGCAGAATTTCTTACAACTTGCAACGTTTAAGACACGTTCTTGTAATTTCTACCTTTTCGTGCTAGGGTGAGTTCATATCACAACAGCCATAATTCTTGCAAAAGACTCGTAATGTATCTGTCTATATTTCTGAGATGAGGTATTATGTACACTATTTACATTATTCGGACCAAGCATAGAAATGAATACAATATAGGAACCAGTAATAAGGAGTGCCAGAGGAAAGCGATAACAACAAAAATTGCAATATGAGCTCTGGTAAAAAAAAACATTAAATGATAACAGCAAAAATTGCAATATGAGCACTGGTAGAAATGATTACTGAAGACATTAAGTATATAATACCCAGAAATTCATACACAGATGTCCTCAACGACACATGGCACAGTGGATAAAGGCGTAAGAGGACCCAAAGTGTGTGAGTTCAATACTCGGTTAAGGCAGTGGAGAACTTGGGACTGGTAACTGACATCCATTAAATATGGCACGTGGAACTAGAACAGTCTACCCAGGGAGCGAAATAAAGGGTTCAGTTCGACATTCCAACCACGGAAACGTTGAAATAAATGTGGCGACAAAGATGAGATGAGGACAATAGTTTGAATAATGTAAATAGTGACTCGTAATGTCTACAATAACACAAGGCTGTTCTTGACTTGAGCCCTTATTTGCGTTCATTGTGTCTTTCCCACGAATAGTAACTGATGGCTTTCACTGGAGATCGAGTAACAAGTCATCTCAATATTCTAGAACACTTCAGTATTCTAACTGGAATAACTTTATCGTCTGATTTCGATTCTTTCTTATTTTTCTTATTATAATTTGTAGCCGTTGAGTTTTGACACAACAACAGAATGTGGTTGTCGCTAGGCATCAAATGACATTAAGTTTTCCCAGCACTCTAGCAATCGAGTCAATTGGTAAGTCTGCTGCAAAGAAAGTTGGATCACTGTATCGTACGAGAGACGATTTTTCTCACCATAATCTGTCTTGAAACTTTATAAGTTCTACGTGCCTTGAATATTGTTACCAGATATGGTGTGGTGTTTATATATATATATATATATATATATATATATATGTATGTATGTATGTATGTATGCATTACTTCAGACGGTGTTATTGTCGACACTTTTTATTTGAAATAGCCTCCCATTTTTATATATTTAGTAGTAGTAATAATCTTATAAGTATAAGAAATTATACTCGTCCGGAAAACCTTCGGTGTCATGATTTGCAAATAATCAAACCAATACCAAAGAGGAAAAAAGCTATAAAAAAAAAGAAAGAACCAAGAACATGTACGTCAGCCGAAAATAATCGCCTAGCATGCAAGTCCAAAGCCCAAAGAAAAAAACCCGATACGAGTAAGCAAAATAACTAAAGCCTTCTCTGACGAACCGCTTCGGTGAAACCTTCGTAGGTTTATCTGGCTCTCTAGGTTCAACTATATATATATATATATATATATATATATATATATATATAGTCATTCACAGACAGACTGTTTCGCTGTATCACAGCTCATCAGTGTGGTTAGACGTCTGGTTGCCTTTAGCTGGAATTGAAACTCGACTAAATAGGCGTCAGTCGGGGATTCTACCACTAAGCCGTTGGCGCATGGATGAAGGTGAATTTAAGCGTATTTATTTTTAGATAAACACACAGTGACTGAGAGAACTCGATTCCATTTACCGAAGAGTCTTGCATTATTTGCCGTAATAGTCATTTTTTTCAAACCCACTTCCTCCCCAGAGAGCTCAACCGAAATAAATTTTTCAGGAGCATATATATTGTCATCCACAGACAGACTGTTGGTGCACGGCAAGAATGAATGTGAATTTAAACGTATTTATTTTTTAGATAAACACAGAGGAAGAGAGAAAGAGAGAGAGAGATGGGGGGGGTCTTAACAAAATGCAAAGACAAATCTGCAATGCTATCTAGCATCTCGGCCTCAATCACTTTCCCACCACCGTAACGTAGCTTCCCTGTGCCTTACAAATATTTTTATGTCAGCTCCTCTGATGAGCTCTCCTCGTTGGTGCCTCGACTTAATGAAATTGAGCGTAATACTAGGTTGGCAGTTAGGTCTCATCAGATTGTTGCTGAAAAAGCGCGAGTTCTATACTAATGGTTTCTTCTCTCGCACTTCTCGACTGCAGAACTCTCTTCCAGTTTATTGCTTTCCTTTCAACTACGATCTTTAAATATTTAAAGGCAACACCAATCGTCATCTTCTCTCTCCTTGAATCCTTTTTTTTATTTCCTTTCTCCTCAGCAAAGTTTTCTGTTTCCTTCACTCTCAGTAGTCCCTTGCATCTTAGTAACTTTATCGCCTTGCTATCCCCAGTATTCAAATTGAGTCTAGTTATTTTCATAAGGTTCTTGTGATTCTTCTTTCAGGCGTCGTTTTTGCAAGACTTCATGTGAATTTTCCAAACACATCAACAATGTTGAATACAATGATGATCTTTATATTTAGCGTTATTCTTTTCTCTCCCCAACACATCGTCTCTGGTAAGGTCAAAATACTTTTTTTTTAAATTAACTTTTTGCCAATTTTTCAGTGATCAGCTGGAATGATGACATCCCTGAACATCTGGCTTGATTTGGTGATCCGTTTTAACTACAAAATCCCAGTGAACTTTATTTTTTTAATTCTCGGAAACCTTCCATTTTTTTTTTTTTTTTTTAACTTTTCACCCCAAGCAAGGCGGGAGTGCCACTAGCACACAAGGGGTTACAGAGAATGGGAGCAAGAGTAAAGAGGAGTGATAGAGGAAAGGATGAAGAGAAGGACGGGGAATTAGATCAAGACATCTGGAAATGTCGATTGACATTACTTTTGAATAGTTGGATATTATAGCTATCAGGGAAGCAAGTAAGAGGAAGGAAGTTCCACAGACGGGAAGTGCGAGACATGAAGCTATTGGAGTAGAAGAGACGGCTATATTTAACCGTTTCGACAGTGAAAGGGTGGGTCTGAGATGTCGACCTAGTGGCCCGTTTAAATTCATGCAGTTTGGGAACTAGCGAAAATAGCTCATCGAAGCAGTTACCTTGAAAGTATTTGTAGAAAAGACAGAGGAAGGCTACGGCACGTCTGTGAGAGAGCGACTGTAAACGAGATGCCAGATCAGGAACAACCACATTGCATATCCGTCTCTGGATTTTGTCGAATACCCTAAGATGAACAGCAGGGGCTCCAGACCATATATGACAGCAATTTTGGATACTTCGACGTGGTGTAATGGTTTACAAGTTTGTCTCGCTAGATCATTTAAGTTCGGTCCTCACTGGATACCCCCTGTATTCGGCCTCGTCTTAAATCTCGGCTACTCTTAGAAAATCAATATTTTCAGTTGACACCTCGACATGGTGTAATAGTTAACAAGCTTATCTCGCTAGATCAGTTACGACTAAAAAGTGAGTTCGGTCCTCATTGGGTGCCCCATATATTCGTCCTTGTGCCACATCTAATCTATGCTTAGAAAATTCTCTATATACCATTGGTTTTGAAGGTAGAACTATTCTTTTCAAAAATGACCAGTGGATCACCCTAACTACCCAGCATTTCTCTTTTATTGCTTTTGAGCCAAATTACTGTATCTGCTTATTTTATGACTGACAATCTCCTCTCTATCTCCATATGGTTTTCATTTACTAGTTTACTCTGACCTGTCTATGTTAGCGTTAAAATAGCTTCATGGATAGGAATTCAGCTTATCTTATATCCATTCCGTCTATTTATTTTTTCCTGAAGTTATTGGAAAAAAGACCTGGATGTAAATATCCTTAGCGCTTCTTGGGAGAGGGGGGGGGGAGAATTTGCTTTCGCCTTGAACGTCAAGTACGCCTATAATTAGTTAAGTAAATATATCATGGATACATTGTAAATTCTACAAGTGGACGAGCATAAAGAAAACATACAAAACTATTTACGCTAATGTTCCAATCGAGGTTGACCTGTCTTGAAAATCAGCATTCAAAACCTGAGTAACAAACTACCAGCGCAAATAGCAAACATTCAACTTTCAATAGATAAATATAAAGCAGAGGGAAAGAGGGGTTCAACTTACTATGATATCTATCTTGATCAGTGTTTCTCAACCTTTTTAAGAAACGGCACACCAAGAGCAAATGAAAATATCACTACTAAAGGGTACACATTTAAATTTTATGATAGAAAACCATAGATTAAAAAAATAAATAGAGACACAAATATGAACCTACTTTATTTCAATATATATATATATATATATATATATATATATATATATATATATATGAGGCCCAGGTTCGAGTCTCACCATGGTCGATTTGTCGGGAAGGAGACTTCCTGATGTTATCGCACTGGATCGAGGTCGATTCCAGCGTACGGCACCTTTGGAAAGTGCCTGAAAACCACACCACGGGTTGACCCAAGATTTGTGAATTAAATTGGGTTGATGGAACTCTTGGGAGCCGTCGATAGCTGTGCTAGCACGAAACCACAAGTCATCGTGGCCTTTTGTTGATCACGCTATATACAACACGCTCTCTCCCAGAAACTGTAACTATGGTCTGCTCAGCATAGTTGCAGTATAGACCACAAGTGGGCTCTGTGGGTGTTGTATAAACACAAATGAGCCTGAGCAAGTATCTGCAGTAAGGATTGGCTGGTATTCTCGACTACGAGTGGCCAGCTATTATTATTATTATTAGATAGATAGATAGATACCAAAAGTGAAGAGGGGTATTAATTCTCAGTAGGTATTACAGATTATACAATGACATAAATGTACTGATTGATGTTGAAGCAGGAACATTGTGTTACGCTATTTTTCCAAATCTATATGACTGCTTTGAATATCAACATTTAGAAACGTGACCTTGAAGAACTATTACTACAAGCACCAGAGGCAAATATGAAACTATCTATGCCACCAAGTCGACCTCGGAAAGAGAGTGTGTGCTAAATAGGTTAAGAATCAGAAAATATAAGAGAAAACTCGACAGAGTATATAGAAGAGAGAGTGGAACAAAGTGGGAGAGATTATTAACAAAAAGCGTGAGAAAGTATGAATGAAAGAGAGAGAGAGAGAGAGGAGAGAGAGTGAGCGTATGAGTCAGAGAAAAACAGAGTGACTGTAGGATACAAAGTCGACAACTTTCATTGGGGACGATTTCTCTTTCGATTAAAATTCTTTTGTCACAACAAAAGCGGCACGGACCGATCTTTGACGAGTGAATCACACGAGAAAAAGTGGTAAGCTCTTTTGCCAAGGTCGCCCACAGAATTACGAACGCACACAAAAAGAGTAGACCCACAGGACGGAGAACTCGCTACAGACGCGTACGAATAAGTACACGTGAATGCCAAAGCACACAAAAAAATCTATCTACAAGCTCATACAGGTTCATGCGCTTATAGATATATTTCCTGACAGCTAAGATAATCTATTTGAAAATATTGGCGGGAAGGGGAACGGGAGGAGACTACGATATATAAAAGACATATATGTGCGTGTATTGTAATGAACTCTTTCTTTTTTCTTTCCTGGCATCTGCCTCTTTTTTTTTTTTTTTTTGTTTCTTATAATTCTTTAGTTTTTTTCTCCTTTTCTTTCTTCTCGGCGTTCTTGCTTTCTTTCTTTTTCTAGTCTGATTTTTTATTCTTTCTTTTTTTTTTCTTTCCTACATTTGATATTCTTTCTTTTTCTATCTAAAGGGTGTTCCAATAACTTGGACCGATTTTAAATGTGAATTAAGTTTAAGCGTCTAATGATTTTTTTTCTTTTTCTCTAGATTTAAAAACTTAAGTCTTTGGTAATTTCAATCATGGAAAGATTAACAATCAAACAACGTGTTAAAGTTACCAAAGCCCATTACGAAAATGGACGTTGAAAAAGAAATGCATTTCGCGCACTTTGCGAATTTTTTGGGTAACATTATCGAGCAACCGAGAGTGCAATTGGATACAGTGAAACGATGTAACGTTGTTGTGGATAGGTTCAATTCCTGCGCGCGATGACGAATAGAGGTGTCTGGATTTTTGGCCACATTCTCGTGCACTTCAGCAATGTTTTTTTTTCAGTTGAACGGTGTAAACAAGCACGCAATGGTGTTTTCACGTTTGCCACCAACACAGTTTGTTTGAATTTACGAACAATATTTCCAATTGCACTCTTGAAAATTTAACACGTACTTTGATTGTTAATCTTTCCATGGTTGAAATTGTCAAAGACATAAGTTATTAAATCTGAAAGAAAGAGAAGAAAAAAAATTAAACGTTTAAACTTAATTCACATTTAAAATCGGTACATGTTTTCGGAATACCCTTTATTTTCTCCGATCCTTTCTGTTTTTAAGCTGATTTTTTGCTACCTGTTTCTTTTCTTTCTTGCTACTGCGTCTTCCTTTTCTTCTTACTTCTTATTTCTTCCCTTCTTGTCTTATTTTTTTTTCTTCTCGAGTCTTGCTTTTACCATTGTTGTATTATATTTTATTCTTTTTGCCAGTTTCTTCCAGTCGTTAAGGTTTCTACTTCTTGCCAACATTCTCGTTTACTTTATTTAGATAAATTATAAGACCAAAATAATTAACGTCTATTAAACAATGCTGAAAACAAAATCACATTCTTCAATTGTCCAATTAATTATCTGGGTTGCAAAAATTTCCAGACTAATTAATATAAGACAATCGTTTTCACTACAAGTTTAAATACGTTATTGCTGTCTTATTTATTGTTCTTATTTATCTCAGTTATTTTCGTGTTAACCTTAAAAACAAAAACAGAAACAAAGAAAAAGGAACATGATAATTTTTTTAATAATTGTTCAGTCTGTGGAATCTTCCATAACAAGCCAGTTAACCCCTACTAGGAAATGCACTATTCCTGTTGTAATTTTCACCATCACAATCTTACAAAATATATAAGAAGCATTCATTGGTTAATCACCTTCAATCTAGCTTGCTGATTGGTTAGTTTCAACCAATCAAATCATCCCCCCCCCACGCGACAAATCTGTTTTACCCGCGTTTTCGTTATGAGCCTCCTACGTGGTACAACAAAATTATAAAAACAAAACACGACTAATTCTCTCTCTCTCTCTCTCTCTCTCTCTCTCGCGCGCGTCTCATTCCTTGCTGCCAAGATGTAATCTTCAAGAACTCCCGTCTTAACTAATGCAGTCAGATGTTAAAGACCATTACCAACATTCACGCAAGTACGAACTCTGAAATCTCTTCTGAACTTTTACCAACTGGTACAATACACAATTCCAAACATGCTAAAGAAACTTTATTCTTCTAAACTACAGTTTAATAATTATTTTCACTTTATGAGCTTAGGTACAAATATTACCTAGTCTAAGAGACATAACTCTATTACACCTTCAGCTCTTATGCCTGTACACCAGACACTAATAAATTCAATTGTTATGTTTTGAAATTAAACCGTTCAGTTTTGTATTTTATACTATGTGCTATTTACGTCAAATATAAATTGCATTGCGTCCACGCATTGTCCTTAATCCCACCTTTCCTAGCCAAAGTTAAATATTGGTAACACACACGCTACAAGTCAATATATGGCTAAATAGCAACTCAATGTGTAGGATTGTATAGACCAAGAGTTCTCAACCGGGGGCCCACATGGGCTCTAGTTGTCCATGTAATATTTCTGGGGGTCCACAGGCAAAATATAACAAATAGGGGGCCCACAATGATATTTTGGTGGTCCATAAAAAAATCCAACTCAGAATGCTTTTTATTATTAAAAATTAAATTTCTACTACAATTTACACTATATTGAAATTTATATATGAATTATTCTTTATTTATTTCTTTTATATAGGTACCTCCACTGAATTTTAGGTACCTGATGTTTAAAATTAATTGCGGCGTTATTGCTTTTCCAACATCTTATCTTGTTGAATCGGGATTTAGTCGTGTTTCTCAAATGTTATCAAAAGTTCGCAATAGACTTGACATTGTGAAAAGAGATGATCTTCGACTATCATTAACATCGATGGAACCAGATATAAAGAAACTCTCTGTGCAACATCGACCACAGGGATCTCAATGAATAAATAGGCCTTTCTTTTTTTTTTCTAATCACATACTTAAATTGGTTTATTAAAATTTTTAACCAGTGTGCATAAATAAATGCTGCAGTGAATTCAATTGCCTGAAGAGCTCTGTTCCACGTGGGCTTGACCTTGAAAGAAACATTGTAATATAGTAATAAAGAAGATATTGGTCAATAAAAATTATTATTACTATAATTATTACTATTATTGTTGCTATTATTATTATTATTATTGTAGAATAATTTATTTGCTTTAAATTAGTTTTTATTTAAAAATAAAGTTTAATTATATAATATTTCTTTCATTATTAAAACCTCAAAATTTTTATTAGCGAAAAATAGAATATTGTTGTCGTATGTCAAATAGTTATCAAGGGGTCCGCCAAAAAAAAAGGAGGGAAAAGGGGTCAATGGGTAAAAAAAAGAAAAGACCGAGAACAACTGGTATAGACAGAATGAAATTGTTGTATGAACGGAAGAGGATGAGGTAAGAAGTGAATATCATGAGGATAGGTAGGATAAATAACAAATGGGCCTTGACATGAAGAGGTTGAAGTCGTAGTGATCGGGGAAGTATCCTTTCGATAGTCTATTCCACAAAGTTGTAGTTCTTGAGAAGAAGCCGGCCGAACGGAACTTCCTTCTTACTAATAGAGATACGAAGTGAGTGGGGCATCCCAAGTGACGTGGTATAACAGGTCTTAGCTGTAAAGGTTTGAACTGGTGGAAATAATGAATACAGCTCGTTTAAGACTGATACAAACTTTTAAGAAATTAAAGCAATAAATAATTTAGCAAAAACGGCAACATTAAACCAGAAATCATTTGTGTTTTGAATTCAAGATCAGTTCACGATTCTTTAAAATCTCTTGAATCTTTTCTGTTAATTCGCCCTCAAAATATTAATTCACCTCAATATAAAACGAATTTATATTTACTAAAATTCACAGCAAATTCTCCCAGAGCGAGGACATTCAGTTGCACTCCATATGCGTGTGAAATTTGTTTACAAATTAAAGATTGAGTATATTAATGGAACAGACAAACAAAAAACATTTTTTTTTAAATTCCGGACATTACTTCTCATAGACATTAGTAAAAGCGTAGTACGGTGAAGTAATAGAAACCAATAAAAGTGTATATAATATAGATTGAGGAAGCGTTTTTTTTTGTATAGATTATAGGTCGAGATTATATATATATATATATATACAAGAGAGAGAGAACAATAAAGAAGAAATATGAAAGGAAAAGTTTAACGAAATGTGTCTACAGTTGAATAAGCTTCAATAACTTCAATGTTGCATTGGACGTATTTTCTTTAATGTCATTCTTGAAGATCATTTGAACGCCAGCGAAGACGATATCTTTTTGAAATAGAAAATCTAACGGACTGAGTTTGACGGAAATAAAATAATTTGTTTCAAATGAATTTCAACAATGACATTCTAAAATAGCTCCATTTTTATATATATATATATATATATATATATATATATATATATATATATATATATATATATATATATATATATGTGCAAGTTTCGTTGAAAATGACTGACAAGGTACACTGCGCTTGTGTTTTCTTTTATATAATTTCTCATGTGTTCGTATTTTTTTTCTTTTCAGGACACACATTATATAAAAATAGTCCGAATTTTTTCCAAGCGCTTTCGGCTATACTTTTACCCATTATGAAGGAGAAATTTCATTTTATTTTTAACTGATTATATGGATTCTTTTATATATATTTCTAGAGTTATAGGAATTTTTTTATTTTCCAAACACCGTCAGCATATTGTAGCCGTGTTCATAGTTGATATTATTGAATGTTGCTTTTTTTCCTTTCTTTTTTTTATATTAATAATGTTTCCATTATTTTTAGCTTTTGTGTACGTTTGGATAATGCAATTATATTTCTGTTATTAACGAGTATGTTACGGATAGAGTTTGGTAGGGTTCCATGTGTATTTAAATGAAACCTAACTGAGCTATGGTCAATGAGATGTAACGTGAGTCTTCTTGTTAAACATGTTGTAATATATCCAATATACTTATTCTTTTAAGCGTTATTTTTAGTGAATACTCATATTTCAATAGAACCTCCGTTTATTTATTAATAGCATATTTGTTTATTTTCATCAATCAGCCTGAACATTCGATAAATCTTATTAAAGAAAAATATGCACTGTCCGGAGAATATTCGGACTGGAAAATGAAAATAAATAAATATACTGTTTAATAAATAAATGTATCTTCTACTGAAATATATAAGTAGCGACTAAAAATAACGTTTAAAGTGATAAAAACACACACAAAGAAGAAAGAACTAAAAACATTTGAACAGGGCGAAACAAATCGTCCAGTCCCTTAAGTCTTTAGTCCAAAAAAAGAAAAAAAAACCAAGCGAGTAGTAAGACTAAAACGTCTAAAGTCTATTTTTGCGGTCATGAACAAACCCTGTCAGTATTAACAATGGCTTAGCAGTATAATGGATGCTGGATGCTTACATAGACTCTAGTCGAGATTAGCGATCAGTATATATATATATATATATATATATATACAGTGTAACCCGGATATAAGAGAGATTTTCTCTGGTCCCAAATTAGAGCCTGTGTTAATGTATATAAAATAGACCAAACCCGGATATAAGAGAAACCCGGATATAAGAGACTTCTTCTCCGGTCCCGACAACTCTCTTATATCCGGATTACACTGTATATATAAAAGTGAACATAGAAGTCAACACTTAGAGGCGACAGTCTGTTTCATGCTATATGCAATCGTCAGGCCACCTCTAAGTGTTGACTTCTATGTTCCCTTTTATATTTACACACGCTCTATCTCTGATATTGAGCACTTTTTCCCATAAATATAGCACATCTTAAGACTATATTTCTTCATATATATATATATATATATATATATATATATGCACACACACACACATACAAACGAGTGTTCAAAAGTTTTTGGCCTGACCAAGAAGTGATATCAGAATGATAACACCGTTAGACATATTTTTGAAAGTTTGTCAGGCCGATAACTTTTCAGCATCCCTTCGGCTGTTTGTGTATATATGTGTGTTTGCGTGTATGTCTGTTTGTGTGTGTTCTTGACAATTATATTGCGTAACTAACGAGACTGGTTCATTTTCAAGTCTGTTTAAATTGGCCCTGGTGTAGAACTGTTCTGAGACATGCAAGGTCAGTCGTCTTCATAAGCGAGTCGCGCTTTGTACAGCAGAATTATTTATGATTTGTTTTTACGTCGGGAACGCAAATGTGATACGAACCTCAAAATTGTAAAGGCGTTGGTTTTTTGAACATTTTCTAAATAAAAAAAAATATCCCACTAATTTTCTTGCTGCCATAAAGGAAAAATTAAAAAAAATTGTCAGGCATTTTTACTGAAATATTATATATATATATATATATATATATATATATGAGAATTTTTTTATAAATAAATATATAAGTAGCTCGCACGCTACTGCAGTTTTACTCTCTGGATCTTCAGGCAGGTTTGATTATTTTTTTTAAATAATCAAACCAGTCTAGACATCTGAAATGTGAAACTGCAAAAGCAGGTGAGGCTTTTATAGTTTTTTTTTTGTTTTTTTTTTGAGAAACGTTATTACAATTGCTCTATAATTTATGCATTGGGGTCTTTTTAAATTGGTTGCAACTAGACAATTTTGGAATAGGTTTTTCCCGTAATTGATTTAATTGAATTAAGACCACACACACACATAAACACCCACAAACTTATACATATATATACAAATTTTGATATCAGTAAAAGTATATATGTAAAACGTCAATATGAATAAAGAGAAAAGGAAAACTTACCTTCGCCGACTCGTTTCGTCCTCTGATAGACATTTTTATGAAGTCCATCAGAGCATTCATCAATCTATCTATCTCTCTCTCTCTCTCTCTCTCTCTATATATATATATATATATATATATATATATATGACATATATATATTACTTGGTACTTATTGGAAAGCGCTCAATATCAGTGGTAAAGCTAGCATACTTAGTTGTATGGATGTGAGTTTTTAACCCTAGGTTTCACGCGTTTGGTTTCGTCAGACAAGAGGATCGCAAAAGCGTGAAACCTAGGGTTACAAACTCACATCCATACAACTAAGTATATATATATACATATATATATATATATATATATATATATATATATATATATATATATATATATATATTGCGTATATTTTGGCAGAATGTTTTCATTGAGACATGTTTCATTGAACAATTTAGACAATTTTGTCTACTTATTTTCATATTCATGGGCAAACTTTTTGCTGTCAAAGGGAGAATTTTCTCTCTTCCTTTAAAAATAACACCAAAAAGTTTGTCCGTGATTGTGAAAGGGTTCAATTGATAAAAAGTAGAAAACACTTTTCTCAATTAATCATTTTCTCAAAATACATAAATATATATTTTTTTCTGTTTATAGGCATTTTTTTAGATATAAATATTTAAGTAAATGCTCTGTTTATAATAAACAGTATTGACAACATTTACCGGCATGAATATCCGAGAAATTTCATAGAAAATATGTGTCTCCGACAGGAATCGAACCTGTATTCTACTCGGAGCCGTCATATAGCTACAGAGGAAGCGTCAAGATAGCAAGTTAAAATTACTGTTTTTAAACTACAAATTTCACATGATTTTTCTCGAACGCTCATATATACACGTAGCGTATCTTAACATAAACAAATGACATTATATATTATGAAATAGTCAAAAACCGACAATTATTTTAATATATTTTCTGTTCATACGTTATTTCTATGGATACAAATATTTAAGTAAATGCTCTGTTTATAATAAACAGTATTAACCTGAATGATCGAAAAATTTCATAGAAAATATGTCTTCCGACAATTCAATATTTGTATATAGAAAAATAACGTATAAACAGAATATATATATATATATATATATGTATATGTATATGTGTGCGTGTGTGCGTGTGTGTGTGTGTGTGAAGAGAGAGTGAAAGGCTTGTTATAAGTCGTCGTTCATTAAAATATATCACTTTCAATTTCAATTTTGACATGTAAAGTATATTTTCTTTCCAGCCAGAGGCAATTTTTTCAATCGGTTGTATATCTTGTTGTCTCTATCTTTCTCTGTGTGTAACACACACACACACACACACACACACACACACACACACACACACACACACAAAGTATCTTCTCTTTTGCTGGTCATGATTTTGTTTACACCTCAATGCAACTGAATATTTACAAACATTTTTATTCAACGCTTACATACGAAAAGGAATTAAAATTTGATTGAAGGCTTGCCTCTGGCGTCAGCAGTTTACGCAAAACAAAGTCTTTGTGACAAGTACGCTCCCTCGCGAAAGACAGGTGTGTTGCATCTTCTAAACAAGTTTAATCGTACCGTCAAAAAATTACGGAAATATTTAAATAATTTTGTAGTTGCTTTGGTTATATTTCTCTATGGATAAACTGGGCTTTTATCTATACAATTAAATCCTTTGTATCATGTAAGAAATAGTTCTGCTTTTTAAAAGTAAAAAAAAAATCTACTGAAACAAAATACCATGCGATACATTAGCCACCTGTTCCTATTAATTAAACATGTCTAACGCCATTGTTACATGACACATATTTGCTGATTGGCATTGAGGCATGACTCCTGTTACCATAACAATGAAATATCTCATTAAGTAGCACTGTTTATATGTTGAGATATTTTCATGAAATGTCTGTGTGTGTGTGTGTGTGTGTGTGTGTGTGTGTGTGTGTGTGTGTGTGTGTGTGTGTGTGTGTGTGTGTAAAGAGTTAACAGAAGTTTGAAAATAAATTCTAGCTAAGGGATAGATAATATGTTTCAAAATGTTTGTGTAGTGTGTGTGTGCGTGTGTGTGTGTGCGCGCGCGCCCGCGTCTGTTCGTGTGTGTGTGCGTTTGTGTGTGTGTGTGTGTGTGTGCGCGCGCGCGCCCGCGTCTGTTCGTGTGTGTGCGTTTGTGTGTGTGCGTTCGTGTGTGTGCGTTTGTGTGTGTGCGTTCGTGTGTGTGCGTTTGTGTGTGTGTGTAACGGTTGAATTTTCTCACTTCCATCTCTCGGTTTTTCTATTAGGAGTCTTTGGTTTCATTCAAACCAATTTGGAAAACATAAACATCATTCCGTTTCATCTTTGCTGCTTTTGCCAAAATCCAGCACCCGTGGCGAGTGCAAGAGAAAACCACGTGAGATCGGGGGTTAAAAATACCAACCAAATTTGTCTTTCTTCGCCAAGAAACGGGATCTTATTTTTGACTTTGCTTATAATAGTTCGGCGTCGTATTCAATTTTTTACAAAATACTGTCTACCTGCCAAATCAAAGAGAAGTACTTCCCCAAAGAATATTTCTGAAAGCAGTGTTTACATAACATATTTCCTCGTAACACTTTCTAATCATAACGCTACTGACTTACCAAAAGGAAAGAAAAAAGATTTGGGATTAGTACCTTGTTTTTTAAGATACGTCGAAGTTAAGCTACCTTCGAGCCTGGTCAGTACCTAGCTTGAGAATAAACGGTGCTGTAAGCTTAGATGCGCGGGTGGTGTAATGAATAAGCGCTCGGAATTGTTAATCGGAGTGCCGAGTTCAAATTTCAGTTGGGTTTGTTATATTCATTTAAACGTGATTACCCTTGAGAAAGGTATGCATCGATTCCTTTTCTCCCCCAGATGTGGGTTAATTAATAAGATTTCTATCACTGAATCACTGTTATCTGCATCCTACCTCAAATCTAAATATATTTTAGAATCTAAAAATATTTTCTGGTTTTAAATAATCTTCAAAAGCTTAATAAGACGCCAAAAATCAATCAATCAATCAAGCTAACCACGTCTGAACAGATATCAATATTTGTCGCTGTCTGATTTTTTTTTTTGGGTGGGGAGCAATTAGAATTGGCACTGCGAACCACAATAATCTTTTTTTTTTCCCCATATTACTGTGGATTAAGGATACTCGATCTAGAATATGTGATAAAAAAATTAATAAAATTTTATATAAATCCAGTTTGCTGCACGAATTGATTGTAAATGGATCTCCCTACGGAAGCCCCCAAAAGTAATAATATGTTCATATTCCCTGTTTCTAAGTAGATGCGAAAGAAATAACATTTAATCATTTATTTTACAAAAGCTTTCTTTTTTTTTTTTTTTTTTTTTGTCCTATATCGATTAAGCATTCCAGATTACGAGTTTAAGATTTTGCTGTTTTTTTTAAAATTTTATGAAATTACGTGGTATAAGCATAGATTTTGCTCTGTGTAGTGAGTTGAGGGCTCAATTCGCAGTGAATTTACATAGCAAACGGTTATTCCTATAACTTTTTTCAAAAAACTGATAAAGTCGTTTTTTGATATTCGTAATCTGAAATTTCTTTACGGTTTATCAACCCTCCCTTTGTGGATTGTTTTAAGCCGAAACATATTTCGGATTGGAGGAGGTTACTTACAGTACCTGGTTTTGCCAAGAGGGCTCTCATCTAAGCACTGACTGGATTTGATACTGCTTAACTTCAGTAATCGAACATGAACCGCTGTTTTTAGCGTTATTTAACCGCTAGCAGAAGCGCTTAATCTAAAGTAGGTACCTCCATAGATTCGCTAAAAGATGAGGTTCTTTCAATTGATAGAGCTGAGACAGTCAACTGGGAAATATTTTCTGAAATGTAAGAGAGAACATGAATAAAATGGACATGAGAAAAAGGAATTCAAACCGCTTATGGAATAACAAACAACGTTGTGTTGATGACAATAATGCTGACAATGCTATGAAAGCCATTCAAAAAGCAAAAAAAGGTGATAGACTAAAGAAAGCTGGAAAAAGAGAGAAGAGAACTGCGAGAGAAAAAAGAGATTTAGAGAGTGATAAATATGTCAACAATCCAGCCAGAACCGTGACACTTTTCAAAGGCAAAGGACTTGAGCAAAGTTGATGGTACAACATCCAGGTCAAAGCTCTTCACTGCCCAAACTAAGCTCCCCACAATCTATCACCTTTCCTTCCGCCCTCCATTACCCAGATCCCTTTCCTTCTCTTACCACCTACATTTATTTTTTCTTTCTGCCTTTTAGTATATATGACTGTGACGTATAGCCACCTGTTGTTATGAAGAGCGAGAAATGACCTCTAGCAGCGACAGATTCAAACTGACCGGGAGTCGACAACGAATCACTCAGTGAGTCACGCTTCCTCTCCTTCCTTTCCTATAACCACTTTACTTTCCTTCTCCCACTCCATGTTAGAAACCACATTCTTATTCTTATTCATTATAATAAACCTGCATGGAGTCATCAAATAAATGAGCTGTTTGAGAAATAAGTTATGACTAAAATTGTATAAGTCATAGCTATGTATTTATTTACATATCTGTACGTATTTCGCTTCAATGTCTATTGTTTATATTCAGCTGTTTGTACTGATAAATTTCTTTCTTTCAATATACTGTCTGTAACAGCAAAATTGTCCAAATCGTGTAATAGCATGGGATAATTAATTTTAATTGCCCGTCCCAAAATCTGTTCAATATACAAAAAACACTGAACTAATTGAGTTTCTTCTTCCCAGGTTTTCATATAGGACGTTTAGCCATCTTGATACCATTTATCGTAAAAATCACTGAAAAATCCTTTGCTATTCAGCTAGAAAGAGAACAGGTTAAAATCGTTTTGTGTCAGACACATTATGTCTTCCCCAATGAGCAATGGTGAGAGGAAAAGGATCATTCAGGCCTTCAGTAATGGTACTAACATTCATCCTGGCTTTCATTTTTAAAGTCCATTTAAGAACCATCAAGAGAACGGTGAATAAGTTTAAAAAAAAGATGGAATACTAGAGATTAAAACTGGATCAGGAGGTCACAACGGCAAGAGGGATCATCATCTCAACTTAGAGCTAAATACATTCTTATTGTTTAAAGTAGAGTCCAATGGTGTTATAAAAACCATGGAGAATTCCAGTATGATATCTTTAATCATTTCTAAGATACAACAGTTCAAAGCTTAGTCTAACAACTGGGCAAGTTTGCTGTTACACGCGGTGTATGTACATAAAACATCGAAAACTTTTAGGATAGGGGGATGCTTCTAATGCTGATAGTGTATGGGATATTTAAAATCAATAGCAATAAAAATGGAGGCGATAAAAAGCTGAATAAGGGAGAATCGATTATGCATATACATATACCGGGAACTAGAAATTTAAATATATATAAAGCGAAATTGAACAACCAATATCATATTCATGGATATATATCAGGTGTGACATATTTTAGCGGAAAAAACTTTTACACGCACGTGAGTAAGGATTAAATTGAAAATGAATTCCTAAGTAACGATCCTCGTTTCGAGAAGGAAGTTCAGACTAATAGTTTTATCGATGAAGCTATATATATATATATATATATATATATATATATATATATATATATATATATGTGTGACGTCGTCCCCCGGTCGCAGCGCCGACTGTGACGTTCTATCCTGATCTACCACGGCACCAGTTGTCCTTTTTAGTGGCCTGTTTCTCGTCACTTATCGAAATAGCATTTTCACTTGAATTTTTCCCTGGCCAATGGTCCAGCCGTTCGTTTACGCACCTAGATAACACAGCCGTTATCAAAACACATCTGATTCCTTCTTTCTTTCCCTTTCTTTTTTTTACTCAGAAATTCCCTGTCATTGTAATGACACCCTTTTTCATTTGTTACTTATCAATATTTTCATTGTCTCTTAGCCGTGTGTGCGGCTGCTTATCACCTACGATTCGTCTCGCCTTTCTTTCTGCCTTCTTTTCTTTCTCTTCCTTTCTCTGCCTCGTAAATGGTGCCACAATCCTCCCCTAACCGATTTGTCATTTACCCGTAAATGACACCTAAACCCAAATACACCATTTAACATGCATCATGCATTTGTCCCATGCAATTCTATACTACTTTCCTACATGCAGTGTAATGTTCTCTTTCAACTTCTTTTGTTCTACATGCAATGTAATGTTCTTTTCATCTTCTTCTGTTCTACATGCAATGTAATGTTCTTTTTCAAGTTCTTCTGTTCTACATGCAATGTAATGTTCTTTTTCATCTTCTCCTGTTCTACATGCAAATGTAATGTTCTTTTTCATCTTCTTCTGTTCTATATGTAATGTAATGTGTGCGTGTGCCTGTGGGTGCAGATGTGGTTACTATGGCTTGTTCTTCTTGGTCAATGTTTTCCTCTCCGCTGTGGGAGGTTTTTCCGCCGCACGTGGCGGTCTCACGCCAGCCTCCTCCGCTGGTCTTCCTGCAATTTCTTCGCAAATTCCGTATGAGTAAGGAACACTGCTCGGCATCTCCCTCTCGAGTTGCTGCATGCTCATTGGATTGTCGTTCGTTAATCTCCTCTTACTCTTAACCTTCCATATTAATATACCCCCGATGGCTATAACTATGAATGTACCCATCACTATTGACCAACTTATCTCGATCTGCTCATCGTCTTCCCAAGCCACACCTTTGTTTCCCAACGCACTTAACTTGTCCCTCAATTGATCCATATCGATCTTTTCTATCGGCTTCATTAGTACTGGCATTTTATTCAAGGTAACATTAGAGAATCCCTTCACTATTGGCTCCCACAATTCTGTACAATTGACTAAGCCTCTGCCAATCATTTCTATGATTGAATCTTTCTCTTCATATCTTTCTTCTTCCTGGTAATAGGGCGGGTAAGGAAATAGATATCCCAAATGCCGAACATCCCATGGGTAACTTTAACAGGGATAATGGTGGCCTTACTCTGAATGTCCTTGTGGACTCTCCCCCACATACCCTAGACAAGCTGATAGGTTTCTGTGTGGCTACTGCCCACACCCCGTCTGAAACACTGATAGCTTGTGGTAATGCTGTGTTTGCTAATACCTCCACTTGGCAGGTTCTCTTAATTCTTTCTCTCTTCCCTTCAAACAATTCTAGTATGCACATTTTGCGGTTACCAGTTTTATAGATAGGGCTTAACGAGGTACAAGTCCCTAGAGAATCATCTCTACACCTTCCAGCTTCTTCAGCTGTTAGCAACATGAATTTCTGTTCTCCCGAATTTAAAGCTATGTATTCTGTTTCCATCTTGTACCTTGCTATCATTCCCAAACCTTGATCTCTTCTGGGGTAGGGAATGGGTAAATTTATAACCTGGTATATCTCGAATATACTCTCTCTATCTAACAACGGAACAGATATCACAACCAATAGTCGCCTATTTTCCAACAAGGTCACACATCCCAGTGCATTATAATATTTCCACAATTCTTTGGTGGGGTCCACTGGCAGCCTTAAATGGTGGGGTAACTCGGCCTGTACTCCGAGTAGCGCTTCCCTTAGGTGACCCGGGTTTACTATGCTTGGGGAGAGGTGTCCCAATGACAGCATGTCTAATTGCGCTCTCACATGTTCCAGCAAGGTCGTCAGCGACTGACTAGTTTGCCGTACCTTATTCGTAATTGTCATCAGTTGGAAATATTTTTGCATGAATCCGCTCATTTCCTGTAATTCGATCATTACAGTTTCTGTATTATTAATTACCTCTTGTCTCAACCCTGCCAGGTTATCTATTAACCAATTGATTCTGGCTCCATTTTTGGCCACTTCTAACCTTGTCACATTTAATATTGTCACACTCTCCCTTGCCACTTGAGCAAGCGTCCTCTGGTTTACTTCCACTTCTCCCAGTTTCCTTCTTATGAATTTAACGTCATCTTCAGTCACTGTTCCAAACAGGACACTTAACGCTTTTCCCACAATCGGAACTACTGATCTCTTTTCCTGCATCTGCAGTAACTCTATTCCCTTCAGGTAGTTTTGCATGTCCTCCATTGAGCCTCTATCATAGTGGCCTCTGATTCTAGGGAGTGTAATAAACTAAGATACCCTTTTTCCTTGGGATAATCTTGTCCTACCTTCAACCGGGCTGCATCCAGCTGCGTTAGCTCATTTCTTAACTTAATTAGTAGCAACTCGTATGGTTTCAAATCTATCACGAATGTGATCAACCATTTAGACCTGGTTATTATTACTTCACTCGTCTTTTTAAAAATGGTGTTTCGGCTGTGCTTCCCAGCTTCCGCCATCGTCACCATCAGCGTGGCTACCATCATCATCATCATCATCAACCCTTTCATCTTGATCATTCCTGCAAGGTAACAAAATTCTCTTGTTGTTATTCTTCACAACCATTCAGTCTTGCTCAATTCATCACTCAATTATTCCATAATTTCTTACTAAGTTCAGCTCTTCCCTCCTCTAACTTACTCCTAGCAGACAGAATGGTCCGGACAGGTGTGCGTGGCGCTCACTCCAAAGGTCATACTTCATGACACCACTGATGGCCAGTCAGCAATGCCAATAATCTTCTTCCATCCTTCGTGAGGTGTAGCTCGCGACTCCATCCCTCCATCCACATCCACCGCAGTCAGTCAGCAGGATTTTGGATGAGCCAGTGTCGTTATCTGTCGACACCGAATGCTTCTATTCTGCACAGCCTTCTTTGTTCTACTGAGATTTGGGGTTCTTCACCCTTCTTGATCTCATCTTCCGAGGTGGTCCCTGCTCAACCTCTAACCTTCCCTCTGGGTTTAATTCCCGTCCAGGAGGTGTTTTCTCCTCTTCTTCATCCCCTGATTCTTCCTTCTGTTTAGAGTCCTCGCCCTGGACGTCTTTAATACCACTTGACTCTATGTCTAGATCTCTTCTGTTCCTTATCTTTTCCTTGAGCTGGGGAAAGGGTATGTGATCCTCTTCCTCCCACTCGCTGGGCCCTTCGTCCTGTTCAGGGTGCCTCTTTTAGAGCCTTCTGACTGCTTGATTGGATCTCCTCGTTTTTCTCTTCCTTTTCTTTGGACATGGGGGTGCGATAGCGACCTCACAGGGTCTTCTCTGCACCGATTCAGTCGACGACTGAACATCGCTGATCCTCGCCGAGGGTTCCAACTCCGTCACTCGGATCGCTTCGTCTATCTGGCCAAGTCGATCTATCGCCTCATTTTCTTCGGAATCTTCCTCCGTCTCCATTTCTTCCGGCTCAACCAGAGTTACCTTCCTTGTCCTTGTCTTCTTAGGCCTCGGCTCGCTCATTTCCAGGTTAGCTATTTCAGCCTTCTTCAGATCATTGACATGGACCCTCCTTGCTCGTCCTGCCACTTGATCCCATATTACATATGATACTGGACCCGTCTGCTCTACTATCCGGTAGTACGGTTCCCATCTTTGGTCCAGCTTTCCTTCTCTCTGGTGGATTTTATAGTAGACAGGGTCTCCAACCTTCAATTCTACGACCTTTCTTTCAGCATTCACTCTCTCATTTCTTTTCTTCTGGGCCCTCTTTATTCTTCTTCTGGCCTGTACAAATATTTTATGTTGTTGTTCCAGCAACAGCTGATGATGATCTTCTCCCATATACTTTCTTCGGGGCTTCAATAGATTATCCACAGGCAGGACCACGTCTCTGCCAAACAACATAAAGTAAGGAGAAAATCTGGAGGTTTCGTTTATCGTAAACCTCACGGCCGCCAGAGCCTGCGTCAAATACAAATCCCAATTTCCAGTGTTCTCTCTGACCAGCTTGGCCAATACATCTCCCAAGGTTCTATGAAACCATTCCACTTTAGCATTTCCTTGGGGGTGATATGGAGATGTTTTTACGTGCTCTATATTCAAACCTGTCAGAACTTCTCTCATCATGCTGTTTATATTCTCCGTGCCATTATCTGTTACCAATTTCACAGGGGCGCCATACCTATGGAAGATTTCACTTATTATCAAACCGGCCACAGTTCTAGCCTTCTTGTCTGGTACTGCAAATGCCTCAGGCCAATTTGTTAGCCAATTGACAAAACTCACTATATAGTTGTTTCCTTGTGCAGTTTCCCCATATGGTCCTGATACATCCATACTCACTTTCTCGAAGGGGAAGTTCGGCACGTCCGTCTCCTCCAATGGTGCCATTTCCTGCCTTCTGCTCTGCGACTGGCACACTACGCAGCTCCGAACATAGTTAGTGACCTTTCCGTACAGTTTGGGCCAATAGTACTTTCTTCCTATTAGATCACATGTCCTATCAATCCCCATGTGACCCAACCTCTCGTGGCACTGTTCCAATATCTCTGGTCTTAAACTTTTGGGCACATACAACTTGGACTTGACTTCTTCATCCCTGCCTGAGAGATAATACAGCCTTTCCTCTATTATAGCATACTTGGTGGTCTCTCCTGCCTTCACCTTTTCTCTCAGGGCAGCTATTTCACTGTCTGCCTGCTCCTTCTCAATTCCTTCTGTCCAGTAGGGATCGTTTATTATCTGTGCGTCCCCTTCTTCGTCCGATTCTAACATAGGGCGATCCTTTAGCTTATTAGAGTTAATCACTCCTATTCTATAGGCTTTATCATCTACTCCCTGCTCTACTTTTACAGATCTTTCTTCCAGTTGTTTCGGTATTCTTGAGAGTAAATCTGCGCACGTGTTTTCCTTCCCTGCCAAATACTCTATCTTACAGTGGTAGCCACTTAACTTAAGTGCCCACTGTTGAATTTTCTTATTATTTGTCCATTCTGCCTGCAATAGGTACTGCAGAGGTTTGTGGTCTGTTTTATAGTAAAGACCGCACCATTCAAATAGTAGTCCAGTTTTGGAGAACATACATGATGGCATATGCTTCTCTTTTCTATTACTGGCCATCTCTGTTGTGTCTCTGAGAGTTTTTAAGGAGAGAGGAAGCATACCGGTACTTCCTCTGGTATGCCTGGCACTGGTCCTTCTTTTTATCGGGACACGGTTGGGTAAGAACTGCTCCTACACACTGCTCACTGGCATCAGTGTATAGTACCATGGGCTTGCTGAGGTCTGGGTACGTCAGCAGTGGGACGGCTGTCAACTGTTCCTTTAGCGTATCAAATGCCCGTTGACAGTCCTCTGTCCACTTGAACCTAGCGTATTTCTTCGTCAGGGCTACTAGTGGTATGGCAATTCTCGAAAATGCCGGGACGAAGCGTCGGTAGTAACCTATAGCTCCTATAAAACCTCTTACCTGTCTCACTGTCTTAGGTTCTGGCATTTCCCTTATGACTTCCACCTTATCCATGTCGGGTTTAATACCGTTTCCGTTTATGACAAAGCCCAAATATCTAGTCTCCTCCTTCAGAAACTGACACTTCGACAATTTTAATTTTAAGCCGTGTTTTCTTAACCTTCCCAACACTTGTTGTAGATGGAAAAAGTGTTGTTCTACTGTCTCCGAAAATATTAAGATATCGTCCAAATATGCCATGGCAAAGCTCTCGTATCCTCCTAACACTATTGACATTAGCTGTTGAAGATTCCCAGGGCATTAGCTTAAACCGAATGGCATCACCCTGAACTGAAACAGTCCTAGGTGACACGCAAATGCGGCCTTCTCCTTGTCAGCCTCATCAAGGGCTACCTGCCAATACCGGACCTCAAGTCCAATGTAGAGAAGTACTTTGCCTTCCCTAATAATGCCAATATGTCATCTATTAGTGGCAATGGCACCGCCAACGGCTTCGATATGGAATTCAATTTCCTAAAATCTACACAAAAAACGGTGCCCGCCATCTTTCTTACCCACTATTACTATTGAAAGCTCCAAGGGAGATCGATCTTTCGATCATCCCAGCTTCCAACATCTCTTCTACTGCCTCTTCTACAAGGGGTCTTTTATGAATAGGTGTCCGGTAGGGTTTAATTTCACAGGGGTGATCTCCCGTGTCGATTTTCATTTTGACTGTGTGGGTTCACCAATTCCTTGTCTGACTGGGCTACCACATCTCGATTATCCCTCAGCAGACCCCCCACTCTGGTTCTAAATTGATCCGGCGCTAATATATCTTCGTCCACTATTCCTTCTGTTTGCTCTACACGTTTTCTTCGTTCCTCTTCGAATCTCACACGATTCAGAGTCCGTAGGGGAAGCGCTTTCCTATCTCTTCCCTCTCCTAACCTTTATAGTCTTTTGGGCCTGGTTCACCATCATAATGGGCACTAATTCAGCTGCCTCCACCACCGTCTCACACACAGTTACCTCTGTTCTCTTCTAGGCCCTTCCTTCTACAGGGACCAACTGCAGGGGTTCTTTTCCTATTTTCTTCCCTGACATTAACCTACCCTTTCCCTGACACCGCTGTTCTAGGGGGTAGCTTTACATCTTCCTCCACCACTATTGTTATATCTTCTTCTTCTGGTGGGCATCCCAATGGCGTTCTCTCGCCATTCACTATCAACACAGTGGGGTTGAATTCTATCTGGGCCCTCTGGCTCCGGAGCCAATCTTCTCCCAAGATTGCCTCCGTACACAGGTCGGGGGTTACGTAAAAATTTTGAGTGCTTCTTAATTTCCCAATCCTCACAGGGAGCCTCACCATCCCTTTTATCTTCAGGGGGGCTCCATCTCCTTGCGTGACCTCTATGTCCGCTTCCCGTAATCTACTCTTCCGTTTCACCCGCCTGTATGCTTCCTCTCTCAGCAATGACACAGATGCACCTGTGTCTACCAGAGCTTTCATTGCCTTACCCCCTATCTCCGCTCTACAGGATAGCTCCTTCTCTTGCGTCAGCGAAGAGAACACTTGGGCTTTCCTCTTCCTGGGTTCCCACCTTTGGGTCAACCCAGCCATAGGCGCCGGTAGCAATAAATCACCTTCATTATTCTTACGAGGGGGAGTTCAGCGCTTCCCGCACCTGGGCGGCCCCGGCTGGACCTCTCCCAGTCTCCCGCGGCTGTTCCTAAGGATACAGCTTCTCTTCAGGTGCCCTGGTCTCCTACAGAACCAGCACCTTCTTGCCGGACAGTTCACCGCAAAGTGGCCCACCTGACCACATGTCCAACATTTTGATCTTTTTTTTCTTCAACTGGGCTAACCTCTCGTTTATTCCCGAGGGGACCTGTCCTCTACCCAAGCGGCTCGCCCGACCACTGGTCCAAGCTTTTATTTCCCTTCTTTTTAATTGGGCCACCCTCCCTCTTAATTCCGGGGTGGCCCGCTGGCTTTTCCCTGGTCCTGTCTCTTGGACTCGACCTTCTTTGTTAATATCGGTGGGGCACCTTTTCTCAGCCCGCACCACTTGGCCAGGTGTCCTTTCTTTCCACACCTGTTGCACCTGTCCTGTTCGAAGTCTGGGGGCAAACCCCACTTCGTCGGACATTCCGCCGCCCTGTGGTCCTCATGCCCACAGGTCCAGCAGACCAGCCCGTATCTACCCGGCGTGGGCTTATAAAACCCATGCCTGGTTGACCATGCCTTTCTATTGGGGTCTTCTTCCCACACCTCAGGCTGATCTACCGACCTCTTGACTTAGTATCTGTTTCCTTCCACACCTTTTCACCTTTTCCCATACGCCCTGGCTCTCCTTGGCCAGCTCTATTGCTGCCGACAGTCTCAGCGGTCCCTCTTTCAGCACGTCGTGACGAACACGCTCGTCACTTAGCGCCTCCACATACAGGTCTGCTAGTTGAGCCTGCATGACCGCATTGTCTCTAACCACCTCCGGGAAGGCTAATGATGACAGCTTCCCCGCTCGGGCCCCCAATTCTCCAGGGGTTTCGTCCCGCAGCTGTGTCAGCTTTAGGAGGGCCCTCATGGCCTCTACAGCCGTACCCTCGTCGGCGAATTCCTTGGTCAATAGTCCCTTTAATCTTTCCTAAGACAAGTGGGGTTGACTCTCCAAGAGCTCCTTTCCCCTTTGTGGCATCGTATGCCAGATACAGGGTTTTGTGGTCCGTGAGTTCATAAATAACTCGGCTCTTCTCCAGGATTGCCAGCCAGTTTTTGAAATCTTTCCCACTGCCGTCAAATGCTGGGACCCTCGGTCAGCTGACAACCCCTGTCTAACCCCCTCTTCATCCCTCGCTGCTCTATCTAAATCATAGTCCGACATATTTAAGGAGAAAGACAATCTACGCAGCAACAATCGAGGTTGGGAAATCAAACAAAGTGTCCTACCTTACAGACGATTCTGTTCTCGTTCCTCTCGGTCCCGGGTCGTTTTGAGTCCTATTCGAAATTTCTCAGCAACAGCAGTCGATCCAGGATCCTGTCCTGCTGTCACGGTACTAGTTGTGGCAGTGGCTGTTCCAGGGTCCTATCCTATGGTCACGGCACCACTTGTGACGTCGTCCCCCCGGTCGCAGCGCCGACTGTGACGTTCTATCCTGATCTACCACGGCACCAGTTGTGACGTCCCCAAACAGCATCAATTGTGACGTCCTCGCCGCGGCGCCAGCTGTTCGCTCCTCGCTGTTCCGTTCGGGTGTCGCTACTCCAAACGTGACGTCCGCCTGTCGCGTCAGTCGTGTTGTCTCGTCCTGTGACGATCAACTGGCTTGGTATCGGTCGCGGCACCCAAATGTGACGTTCTAACCTTTTGGTGATTCGGGTGGGAATCTGGTTAGATTTGATATCAGCCTCGTCGTTCCCAACTCGCTTCCAACACCTGGTTACCAAGGTAACTGCATTGATCTCCAGTCCGCCTACCCACGTTGTGAATTGATCTTAGGCAGACGAGATCAAACAGTGGTTGGGGCCGCAATGCACACTGAGTTCAACGGGGGTGATACTACACAAATATGCATAAAAAAAATAAAATGAAAACTCAAAAAGTTCAAAGTATCAAAGAAAAAGGTAACAAACTTTATGTCTAGTTGTTCGATACATAGGACTGCATCTATCTCCCGACCCGTTATGTGGATTGTGACACGTCGTTTCCGCTAGGCAAGTTTTAACGCTTCAAGTTGTTTGCTCTCTAAGAAATTGGTGTTTCCGTGTGTCTTTGGACGAAAGTCGAAAAACTTATTTCGGTGGTCTGGTTCTAAGTCGCTCTTCAAAATAATTGTTTTTGGGTTGAAGAGGAGTCCTAAATTTGCGTGAATCTTGGTCAGATATCTCGAGGCGGCTTCAACTCTGGAAACTCAACTCTCTGCTAGAGCCCGAACTCTGGAAACTAAACTGGAAACTGTCAGAGCCCGAACTGATTTCTGCCTGTTGGGGCCTCGCTTTTATTGACGCCGACCAAAACCGGGGTGGGTCTGTTGGCGTCGGGGGTTCCTCGATAATTCTAAATACATATCCACCTCTTTTATTTCTGGTTAGGGATTTTCCACTTTTTTCCATTTTTGGGAACCTTTCCTCACATCCACTTTCTCACCATACCTCTGAGGGGCGTGAACTGCCCTCCCCACTTCTTTGTAGCAGCTTCTCATACTTATACTCTGGATGGGGCGTCGACAGCCTTCTTCGTGCGTCACGTGATCACCACTCGGCCAATGAGGTCTTGGTCGGGTATCTTTCCTCCTCCTTCGTGCGTCACGTGACCACCACTTGACCAATGATGTCTTAGTCGGGCGTGAACAATCCGTGGCTTTGTTTCGGAAAAAAAAAATATCTTGCTTAACTAAAAAAAAATTATCTCTTCTCTTTCCCTTTTCTTCCGCTTAAATCGCCGTTATCATTTCTCTAGCCACGAACGGACAATATGACAACTCTTGTTCTACACGTGGTGTTTGTCAGGTATTTTATCGCAAATTTATCAAGATGGGTGGTCTTCTTAACATGGCTTCAAAAAAGAAATATCCCCAAAGTTTTCAGTCAGTCTGTCGCCTCCAAGGAAGAAAGAAAAACACTTCTGGGTCCCCATTCATTTTCCTTCGGTACATATTCCTGATAACATAATTTTATTATCGCAGGCCACAGTTGTTTCGTCGAAAAAAATTCGGTCAGCGGCCCTGCTTGTGTGGCATTTAATTTTTCATACCTGTCCAAAGTCCTTTTTAGTGGCCTGTTTCTCGTCACTTATCGAAATAGCATTTTCACTTGAATTTTTCCCTGGCCAGTGGTCCGGCCGTTCCTTTACGCCCCTAGATAACACAGCCGTTATCAAAACACATCTGATTCCTTCTTTCTTTCCCTTTCTTTTTTTTACTCAGAAATTCCCTGTCATTGTAATGACACCCTTTTTCATTTGTTACTTATCAATATTTTCATTGTCTCTTAGCCGTGTGTGTGCGGCTGCTTATCACCTACGATTCATCTCGCCTTTCTTTCTGCCTTCTTTTCTTTCTCTTCCTTTCTCTGCCTCGTAAATGGTTCCACACACACACACACACACACACACACACACACACACATATATATATATATATATATGTGTGTGTGTGTGTGTGTGAAAAGTGTATATAAATATAAATAAATATATATATGTATAATTATTTATATATTATATGCGGTAAACCCAGGCTCACAAACTCACATCTATCCAACCAAAATATATATATATATATATATATATATATATATATATATATATATATATATATATTCGTCTTAATAAGCTCAGCAGAGAGCACTATTGGTTACTGTTTAAGTAGGTAGCTGCCTTTTGATCATTTATTATTTCTGAGGGTTTTTTTTTTATTTTTCCCTATTTTATTCGGTGTTAGTAAATTCTTTTTTCGCTTTTGGTAGCTTTCTTGTGGTGACCTGATAGATTTTCTGTTGGTTGTACCAACACTTTTGATTTTTGTGTGTGCGTATATATATGTATATATATATGTGTGTGTGTGTGTGTGTGTGTGTGTGTGTGTGTGTGTGTGTGTGTGTGTGTGAAACGTGTATATAAATATAAATAAATATATATATGTATAATTATTTATATATTATATGCGCGGTACTTATTAGAAAGCGCTCAATATCAGAGATAGAGCTAACATATTTGGTTGGATAGATGTGAGTTTGTGACCTTGAGTTTCACGCTTTAGCGATCGTCAGACAAACTGATTAATTTTTTTTTAAATTTGTGTTTATATAGATTGCGTGTATTGGTGTTATTGCGGAAGTGGTGGGGGAAACTTCGTCGTTTATGTCATCGTACTAACGCAAACATCGATGTATGCAGACACATATACATACTTGGTCGTCCGTCGGGACTCATACATATATAAACATATGTGGGCAGTTTCGGATATGACATATGTATGTATACGGGTGGTGTTGTGTCTATACATTCGCATTTGTATGTTGAAATGATGAAATTTAAAGATTGGAAGTGTGGCGGAAATGTCTCATGAATGTATACATGTCATATTATTTATTTTTCCGCTGAATTTAATTTTTTGTTGAAGATTGTAGGTGATAGGGAAACAAGAAACCGGAAGAGAGTTCTACAAGGGGGAAATGTGAGAGAAGAAAACATTAGAATAGGACTTACGGTTATATCTAACTAATTTAACAGTAAAACGGTAATTCATTGCTAGTACTACGCTTAAATTCAAGCGTTCGAGGTACCAATCAGGATAGCTCATTAGAATAACTGCCATTAAAATATTTATAGAAAAGAGAGAGGTAATCAACATCACGGTGGTAAGAAAGTAACTGAAGTTGAGATGTCAGGTCAGGTCCGATTATATTACAGACACTTTGGATTTTGTCGAAAATCTCAAGGTCTTCTCCACAAACTGAAAAGTTACGGTGTCTTTGAACTGATCCAGTCTTTCCTATCAAATCGTGAAATGAAATTAATCCTGAGTGGCTACTCTTCCAAGCACTTTCGTTCTAATGCGGGAGTCCCCCCAGGGCTCCATTCTTGTTCCTACATTGGTTTTAATTTACATTAATGACCTGATGGCATCAGCTCTCAATTTGGCATCTACATTGATGACACAACTATTTACTTACGATCGTAATCTGATCAGTTTGATAAGGTCAAAATGGCACCGTCCCGGGTATGTCGATAAAATACGTCCGTGTCCTGGGTAAGACAATAAACTCCATCCGTGTCCTGGGTAAGCCGATAAACTACAATTGTGTCCTGGGTAAGATGATAAACTATAACCGACAGCATGGCCTCTGTTCAGGAAGTTTTGAGAAGCGTGGAACCATCTCTTAATTGCTGGTGTTCCCAGGTCCAACCTGAACCAGAGTGGTGGCACCTGATGGGGTCCTAGCTATGGACAAATAGTTTTTATCCCCAAACTGGGATAAAAAAAAAAAAATCTATGAAAGAGAAAAAATAGATTTTAATACCAGCAATACATTTTGTAAAATATTATTACTATCAATGAATTTTTTGTAGGAAAAATTATTACCAGTAATACATTATTACCAGCAACACATTTTTGAGGAAAAATATTACCAGCAATACATTTTTTAGGAAAAAATATATTACCAGCAATACATTTTTGGAAAAATTATTACCAGCAATAAAAATATTGTCGACATTAATTAACCCGTTGAGGTTGATATGTCGTAAAACAAAACAAACCAAATCAATAAAAATGGCAGCTGATATCCAAAATGACCTTCAGTCTGTTGTTAACTGGGGCAAAGGAGTGCTTGTTAACGCATCCTAAACTAAACTGCTCTCTATTAATCCTCTGAGAAACCTCTCTCTGCTTTCCATAAGTATGGCTGATGCTAACCTCCAAGAGTGGCTTGTTGCGCCTTCTCGAGCTAACATGGCTGACATGAAGTGGAAAGACTATATTGAATTCATTGCTAGGTCAGCTGCTAATAAATTTGGTTCACTGTGTCGTACTAGGCAATTTATCTCTCCGGAATATATCTTACATATTTATAATATCATTCGCCCATGTTTAGAATATTGCTGCCACATATGAACCGGTGCTCCCACTGTTTATCAAGAGCTCCTTGATAAAATCCAAAGAAGAATCAGTAATATTTTTGGCCCTGTTCTGGCATATCGGCTTCAGTCTCTTTCCCGCCGCTGTAAAGTTGCCTCCCTATGACTTTTCTATAAACACTTTCATGGTGATTGTTCTGATGAGCACTTCGCTATGGTACCGTGACTTTTTGAATTTAAGCGCAGACTGGCGTCGAGATGTCATCAGTTTACAGTTGGGTTCGCTAGATGTACCCGTAAGTGCTATGCTAACAGTTTCTTTTCTCGTACTTCCCGCTTGTGGAACTCGCTTCCGGTCCACGCTTTCCAGTCAACTATAATCTGCCAAAATGTAAGTACAATCGCTTATCTACTGTCCTCCTGATAACTCTTCTTTTATTCTCGCTCCTTGCCAATCTTTCTGTTTTCTACTCCTTCTACATCCAGTGGTCCTTTGTGTCTTAGTGGCTTTACTAGCTTGCATGGGGTGAATTCGATCAAAAAATATAAAATAAAATAAATATATAGAGCAGGAGCACCAGGCCAGATATGGCAGTAATATTAAATGCATGGATTTATTGCCTTTAATTTAGCTTTCCATGAGTTATGCAATGAGAGACAATAAAAATAACATTTTAACAATCATTACATGATTACATAAAATATGCCTCTTTTTACTCGGTACATTTTGTATCTTGCACTATCTGGGAATATTTCTTAACAGAGTTGGAAAATCGGATTTAATTATGTTCAGATTAACACTAATGGAATTTAAATCCTATTTTAACATTACATTTAATTTCTTTTTTGAAATGTTGAAATAAACATTTTCGAATAAGAACCATGGGAATGTTGACCGCTAAATCTTAGGTTGCAATTCATAAAATAAAATACGTGGACACCTCGATGTGGTGTAATGGTTAGCGAGTTTTTTTCTGAATTACGATTGAATCGTGAGTTTGATTCTTACTGGGTGTCCCATACTCTCGACTTTTTGCCATACCTAAGCTACGCTTAGAAAATTAAGATGCGTTAAGAATTGATGCAAATTTAATTGGCTCTTTCGAAGCTTATAATTTATTAACATTTTAAGGCTGCAATTACGCGTACCGCCTTCGACGTTTACAGCCATCTACTATGATTGGAGGATCTTTAGCTTAAACTTTGTTGGAAAGAGAAAAAAGAAAAAAAAATCTGGGAATACTATCAGCAAAAAGACGAAAATCAAAAATAGATTAACCTGGACACTTCGTTAACAGATTGCTCTTATCTGAAGACTGGCATGTAATAAACAATATATGAACACCGAGCGTGCTAAAAAGGCCCGAGAAGTATTTAAAGCCATGTGGTGGGAAAAGTAATGAGGTTAATGCTGTTAACGAATTTAAAGAATGTTTAATTGCCTGAAAAGAACGATAGTACTCGAAAAAAAAAGTCACAGGAAAACAACTTAATTTAGAATATTTTTCTTGTATTAGTATAAAGTGATTAATTTGAGTTATGTCTGTATTCACCCAGGGTGAGTTGAGACGACTCGAACCGGAGCCATTTTAAAGTCTCATGGCTAAAACATCGAACACTGATCCCTGTCAAATAAATGAATGCATAGCGGAATGGGTTTTCATTTTCATTGATTTCTTTATAGTTTTGACTACAAATTTTCCTTTCATCTACACTGTTTCAAGGGACACTTCGACGTCGTGTAATGGTTATCAAGCTTGTCTCACTAGAACAATTACGACTGAGTGGTAAGTTCGATTCTCACTGAGTACCCCACAAGGCCGAATGTATGGGGTACACCAAATTGTAAGAAGCACTTCGATGTAGAGTAATAGTTATAAAGCTTCTCTCGATAGATCAATTACGACAGAGTTGTGAGTTCGATCCTCACTATGTGCTCCATACTTTGGGCCTTGTGCCGTATCTAAGCAACGCTTAAGAAGATTATTTGATACCACGATGTGGTGTAATGGTTAGCAAGCTTATCTTGATAGAACAATTACGACGGAGTAGTGAGTTCGATTCGCACTGGATACCCCCATACTTTCAGCCGCATCTAAGCTGAGCTTAGAATATCACCATCTATACTGGTGGTAGCATGTAAATTTTACTGAAGTGGTTCTCTCTTTTTTACATTCCAAATCTTTCTGTTAAATTAGGAACCTGGTCTATTTCTTAAAAAAAAAATCCATGATTTTTTAAAAATGGATATAAAAAGTCAAGAGTATTTAAGAATTGGTTCTGTGAATTTTTAGTAAATAGTTCCCGCGAATCGTTGATGACCCATTGAACGCAATCACCGACTAGTTGCCCTCCCAAAGTTAAAGAGCTTAATTTGCCCTACGATTTTACCCATATGTTAGCACAAAGTTAGTCGTCTGTTTATAAATACGAACTGTGATCACCTCGCCACGTTACAATTGAAAGCATTTTTTTTTCTCACAGATCGTTGCATGTCTCTTAGAATTTGCTTGTATGTAAGAAAACTGAACTATCATAAAAAAAATTCAAGTTGTGAAAACTCTTGTCAGAAGGGTTTGGGATTGTATACCTGTATATCACCATACTTCACTTCAAAAGGTTAACTAGTGACGTCCGGACATGTACAAATACACAAATAAATGAGTTGACCGTTTATAGCTGAGATACAGTTGTTCTCATTATCTACAGTTTCACTGATCATTGGTCAGCGCATATATATATATATATATATATATATATATATATATATATATATATATATATATATATATATATATATATAAGAGTCATAGTTATTATTCGTTTTGTCTTCGGCTTTGCGTTGTCACGTAGCAGAACATTTTTTCCTATTCATGATCGCAGGACACTTTTAGTCTAAACTTGTATGGACACATTGCAGCTGCTGGATGTATAAATGTGCATTATTGTTTTACCGCGTTTTAAGAATCCTAAAGAAAAAATACCCCGACAATCTATCCACATGAACAACATTAGTTTTCTTCCATTGAACTCAGCTTTTGGGGTTGGTTATGACGATTAATCCTTGTCAATCCACTGCCTTTTAGTGTCGAACATTCTCGTTTTTCTCAACTGTTATGATAATATATATATATATATATATATATATATATATATATATATATATGTTATATCATCTCGCGTGGTCATGTGTGACGTCATGAGCTACGGTGCGATTTTCGCTTCTAGCGTCTTATATGCACGTGTTTATCGTTGCTTGGAAATCATCCATGTAAACAATCACAGACTATCATCACTGTCTTGTCCGTATATTGCATAATATATTGTACAGTAATTGACATCTTTGATAATGGCTTATGTAAGCCGAAAGCTTAAATTGGATTAAAAAGTATGGGATCAATTTTCTGATTGTCTTCGTTTAATGAGAATGTTATTAAGCTTATCAGACGTTATGAAAAGAATTTACATCAAATAAGTAGACAACACTTGTCTATATTATTTAATGAAACATGTATGAATATATATATATATATATATATATATATATATATATATATATATATATATATATATAAGTAGTATTAGTTACAATGATACATTCGTTACTATAATTGTTTCCAAAAATGTGAATTACTTATGAACTCAACTGAAAAGTATATTGTTATGATTATCTTATTATATTACTAATTATTGTTGCTAATATATTGTGCCTAACTTATGAATCAGATTCTTTGTATGTATCCACAGTACATTAAGGATTCGGTTCTATTCGCGGTTTCGGTATCCGCTGGTGTTCCCCGAACATATCCGCAGCGGAAAAGGTGCGTGGAAGAACGACTGTAAGAACGGAAATTTATATACAAGTATCTGTTAAAATAATCAATGTTGATTTTCTTCAAACGAGAAAACAATTCTCATAACTTTTCGCTCTCTTTAGCATTGCCGGGTTGAGCTAATTTTAGTATCTAACTAGACCACCTGTAAACCCGTTGGGTTTCTTTTAAAAGCAGTTCATGATACAAAATGATGAGGTAACAATATTATCAAATTTATTATTAATTACATGTTTTAATTTGTATATAAAGACGGTAAAAGAAGGTTTATTGTTCCACTAGGGTTTCATTGTTAACACACTGCATGAATATTTGAAATAATAGCTTAAAACAGAAAAATAATGGATGTATTTTTTAGTATATTTCTTCTTCGCATTTATTTCAAAATACGTAACGGTAGCAAATCAGCGTGCATCTGTTTACTTATTTACCATCAAGTCAAGTGACATAATATAGCCTCTTCACCTTTCAGGTAATTTTTTTATTAAAATAAAGTTCTAAATGAGTGTAATGAATTATATATTATATTATTTATTATTTTTCACACACATAATGTTTGGAATAGGGCACTTCGACGTGGTGTCACGATTGGCAAGTTTGTCTCGCTGAATCAATTACGACTGAATAGTGAATTCGATCCACAGTGGGTGCTTCACAATTTCGGCCTTGTACCACATCTAAGCTACGCTGAGATAATCATTGGGCTCCTCGACGTGGTGTAATGGTTGGCAAGTTTGTCTCACTAGAACAATTACGATTGAGTAGTGAGTTCGATCCTCACTGGATGCACAATACTTTCGGCCTTGTGCCACATCTAAACCACACTTAGAAAATCACCAAAATAGTTGTAATATAATATGAAAGTCTTTGTTTATATACGCGGATTGATATAAGCTTGTGTATTGAAAACAAATACTGACTTTCCTATTAAAAATACTGCGAAAACAGAAAAACGACCTTAGCTAAAGTACCCCTAGTCGAATTTTAATGACATTTGGTCGTGAGCTCGGCAGGGGATGAAATTGGTTGGTCGTTTAAACAGTATCTCGGGGACACGCATACATACAGGATTAGTGTTTTAGTGTTATATAGATATTGAACCTAATGTAACTATATAACGCCCATATTTAAAATAATGAGATATTCCGTTGTTAGATTACAAGGAGACATTATTGAACGCCAGTAAACGAACATCCTTCGTGTTACTCCAAGAATGAAATATCAGAAAATAAAGACAGATCATGTTGTTAATATATTTCTTTATATTTATTTTAGCTGTCTTCGAATATGAAGGTTTTAATGATTTATAACCAAATTTCTTGTATAAGACCATAGAGTTCACAGTGTAGCTAAAGGCCGAGGTTATTTAGAAAATATATCGAATGAGAGTCGAGTTCGAATTCCAGTCAGATCCGTTACATTCACTTACATGTTAATAACCTTGGAAAAGGTATGAATCCTTTTCTTTCCCCCCACCCCCAACGATGGGTAAATAGCAAGACAGACTGGGCTCTATAGCTTTGAATGGCAACTTGTCTACCGTAGAAAGAAATGGCAACATATTGCGGGAAAAAATCTGTCTCGTCAGTCATGTATCGGGTATCACGCATGGCATATAACTGACTGAATATTAGCTGTTTCCCTACAAGGAAATATTTGGCATTCATTGACTGAGCAGCCAGTACGGCTTTCGGTTAAAATTTATAAAATCTTCCTCTTAAAACAACTTTTCATGTGAATAGGTTTCTCAAGTATCGCTCTTGCCAATAGTGATGTGGTGGGGTCCTTCCTCACCTTTTCTATTAATTGAATATTTTCAACATTTGTGCTAGCAAACTCGTCTATAATTAAAACGATCTTAGGAGACAAAGTCTAAAAAAATTAATAAAACACATACACACAAACCTTATTTAATTCACAACATCTGTGAATGGAATGATTGATTTATTTTTACGGCTTATCAACCTTTTACAAGTTATTTAAAGCCAGAAATACTTTTAGATTGTAAGAATTGTTGGAGATGATAATGATTTGCTGATACATGTTCTAATAATTAACTTATAGCTGGGAGGAGAAGAAGTGAATTCATACATTTCCCAAGGTTATTTAGGCGTAAGTGAATATAACGAACGGCTGGAATTCGAACTCGGCTCTCCAATTAACAATTCCGAGCCGTTATCCATGACACCACCGGCACATCCAAGATTACAACACCTAGTATTCCTACGCGGTCACCCGCCTAGGTACTAACCAGACTGGACGTTATTTAACTTCGGTGATTTTACGGCAACCGGTGTTTCAACGTGATATGGCCATTAATATCTGCGAATGGTTTCAGTATTAAAAAGCTAGAGTTAGCAGTATTACCCAGCTCGTCGACAATCGACCTCAAATGAATTCATTGAAGCAATAAGCAATCAGAAGTACGCCTTATGTTCATCTAACTACCCCCCCACTCCAGGTAACATAAGACAGTAGCAGAATTTCTTCGTGGTACCGGTTAAAACATATATCTTTAAGCACCATGTCAAAAATAACACTGAATATACATATTCTATGATAGTATGTAATGACAAATTGTCTTATAATTAAATTATTGATTCGCTTGTCAAACTTTTTCCATGTTATTTAAAGCCAGAAAATATTTTTTTCTCATTTGTTCTTCAAAGAATTTTATTTATTAATCTTGTTTTTTCAATTGCTTTCGCACTTACATTGTAAGTACAATACAGTATTAGTGGTTGCAATTCCTGTACATTTATTGCAATTATAGCTTACGGCCACATCATTTTGAAACACCTGTTTCTGTAAGATCTCCGAAGTTAGGCAACGTCGAACCTAGTCAATACCTAGATGTGTGACCGCTTGAGGATACCAGGAAATATTTTTTAGATTGTAAGAATTCTATTTTTTTAAGATAATAATGCTTAATACAAGTCTTAATAATTAACCCATAGATGAGAGGGGAAAAGAGATGGATTCATGCCTCTTCCAAGGGTATTTACGCGTATGTGAATACAACAAACTCAATGGGAATTAGAACTCTGCTCTCAGATTATCAAGCCAGAGACATTCATTACACCACCCGCACATCCAAGCTTATAGCATGTGGTATTCTCAAGCGGTCACTCATCTAGTTACTGACCAGGCTCGACGTTGCCTAACTTCGGTCATCGTAGAGGAACAGGTGTTTCAAAATAATGTGGTCGTAAGCTATAATTGCAATAAATGTGCAAGAATTGCAGCTACTGATATTGTATTGTACTTACAATGTAAGTGGGAAAGCAATTGAAAAAAAAACAGCAATATTGATAAATCCAATTCTTTGAAGGACAAATGAAAAACATGAAGGACAGAAAAGAATGGAAGAAAATTGTGAATAATGTTTGAGTTAGTTTTTTTCCTATAACTATTTCAGTTACACGGTGAATCCTGGACAACTTCATCACATGAAAAAAAAAAGATAAGAGTCAACAGAAATCTGGTTCTACAGAAGGATGCTGAGAATACCACGGACTGAACGCGTGAGCATCGACGAAGTTTTAGAGAAAATGTAAAGAAAAATGACACTTATACTTTGCATCAGAAAAAGAGGCAGTTGAATTCTCAAGGAGACATAATGAAGAAAGAAGGATTAGAAAATTTGACACTCACAGGGTATATTAGGGGACAGAAAAAAAGTGACGCATAACCTACCCAACGTATCTGAGTAAATAATTAGCAGGTCTTGGATTAGTGTTATATAGGAATAAAGTGTCGTTGCCGACACTTAAGTTTGAACATAGATCGCCAGTGAGCAAATAGAGGCGATCCCATTATTGAATTAAGTAGATCACGTGACCATAGAGGAAACGCATATATAGGAATTAGCGTGGTGTCTAAACGATCACCAATTTTAGTCTATCCTCTGTTACTATACAGATCACTATTTCTAGTCTATCCTCTATTACTAAACGGATCGCTATTTCTAGTCTATCTTCTATTACTATACGGATCACTCTTTCTATTCTATACTGATCACTACACGGATTACTATTCGGTGGTTACTTTTCGAGCGAGTATTATCGGGCAAGTACTGTTAGTGCGAGTGTTCTTCGAAGGCGTCTGACACCAGTATTGTTCAACGGCGTCACTTATAGTTGTATTTGTGATTATAAAGTCTCTACTACAACGAGCATTACGAAAGTGACAACAAGTATTCATTGACATGACGAAAGTGACAACGGGTGTTTCTTGACATCACAAAAATTAGGATAGATAACAAAAAGGTAAACTTTACTAAGAGGTACAAAGGACAGGAAACTGCGAAGAGTCATGATCGGCCACGTCCGGAAGTGACACAAAACAGAAAAGAAGAATGTATGTTCACGTATAAAACAAAATGTAAGATTTAGCTAAGTTCTTTTTATAAGTGTCAATATCATATATTTTGTGTATAATACGATATGTCTACATGGAATAAATTATATCCTTGAGTATAATACGACCCTGTAGTACCGCCATCCCAATGTAAATTTTTTTGTAAAGTTATCCTATGTTATCCATTAAAATCTCAATGTCTTACATATATTTCACTACGTTTTTTAATTTTTCACTATATTAAAGAATCGAAATTTATTGGATATTCAGCAATTACATGTTTCTTTCTTTCTTTCTTTTTTTTTTTTTTCAAAACTTAATTTTCGGGGAAAGGTGCTAACTAGACATTTTAAGGTGTTAATTATTCTATCATACTTTTCTGTTTGATATGACTTTATTATATTTCTATATATAATTAAATTATGAAAAATAAAATTTCTTTCATTAACCCTGCGTTAGTCACCTCGGATATCTGAAAATGTACAGTCCCCTGTGTTGTTTACACATCCTTATACAAAAATACTTATTGTTACAATTATGTAAAATATTATTGTAGTGCTGAAAAAAATAACAAAAGAATTTGTTACAATATATATTAAATCATAACTTGAACTGAAGATATAATTATTCATTAAAATGAAAATTATAATAAATTTGTTGCATAAACATATGTTGTAAATAGTTGGTGAAACAAACCATTGCAATAATAGAGAAAAGCTTTATTCAACAAAAATAGCCACAATATATTCCTGTGAATAGAAAGATATTATATTAGCTAAACTCATAATTAGCGGACTGAAATAATAATAATAATAATAATAATAATAATAATAATAATAATAATAATAATATATACAGTGTAACCCGGATATAAGAGAGTTGTCGGGACCAGAGAAGAAATCTCTTATATCCGGGTTTCTCTTATATCCGGGTTTGGTCTGTTTTATATACATTAACACAGGCTCTAATTTGGGACCAGAGAAAATCTCTCTTATATCCGGGTTTCTCTTATATCCGGGTTACGCTATTTATATATATATATATATATATATATATATATATATATATATATTATTAATGCATATTTCATTAAATAATATAGACAAGTTTTGTCTATTTATTTTATGTAAATTCTTTTCATATCGTCTGATTTGCTTAATAACATTATCATTGAAAGACGAAAGAAAAAAAATCACTATATTGATACGTGTTTTTTAATCCTATCTAAGCTTTCAGCTTACATAAGCTATCGCTTATATATATATATATGTGTGTGTGTGTGTGTGTGTGTGTGTGTGTGTAAAAAAAACTAGTGAGCCAGAACCTACCTACCAAGGTTTCACCTAACGTACCTTGTTCTACGGATTTTGTTTAACTTAGTGTATTGAGCACTTTTACGTTTTTACTTATTTTACTCTGTCAGTGTTTTTTTCTTTTGACTAGAAGCGGTGCTGATTGATTATTTTCGACCAATACACGGATGTCTTTGGTCTTTTATTTTTTTTACGGCTTTTTTTTTCTGATATCGGTTTGTTCAAATATATTTTGAGTTACAAATTGTATTATCCGGGGTTTTTTTTCACACCGCCCGAGTATAGGTATTAAAATATTATATAGGCACGGTGGAGTAATGGATAGCGGCTTGGATTGAGGAATCCAGTCGAATCCATTACATTCACTTGCGAAAGGTATGAACCCTCTTCTTCTCCCTCCAGCTATGGGTAAATAGCAGGATAGACTGGGATCTATAGCCTTGGATGGCAACTGGTGTAGGACAACTCTGAATTCAAAACCTGTGGAGGGTCGTTTGGGGACCCTGTGGCACGCACACACACACACACGCGCGCGCGCGGCGCGCTCGCGCGTAGTGCCCTGGGTTTCTGTATTCCGCCCTTCAAAATGTCTGGATGGTCCTGCACGAAACCCATGAAACTCTCCAAGTTCTTCACTCCCTTAACCGGCAGTGGAGAACTAAAAGAGGGGAATTAACAGGAGATAACTGATAACTGACATCCATTAAACATGGCACGTGGAACTAGAACAGTCTTCCCCAGTGAGCAAAATAAAGACTTCAGTTCGACATTCCAACCACCTGAAGAAGGCCGGAGCGTACAACGACCGAAACGTTGTAATAAATATGGCGACAAAAATGAGGACAATAGTCCGAATAATGTAAATAGTGTTACTCTGTCGGTGTTTTTACTTTTGACTAGGAATTGCCGTGCTGATTGATTATTTTCGACCAACACGGATGTCATTAGTCTTTTCTTTCTTTTTTTTTTAAATATTTTTTCCCTGATATCGATTTGTTCAAAATATATTTTTTATTTACAAATTGTATTAGCTGATTTTTTTTTCACACCGACCGAGTATAGGTTTTAAAATAATACATAATATATATATATATATATATATATATATATATATATATATATATATATATATATATATATATATATATTACATTACGCCCCGAGCAAGGCGTGAAGCCATTAGGATGCAGGGGGTTGCGGAAGATTTGGAGCGAGAGCAGATAGGAGTGATAGAAGAAAGGATGAGGAGAAGGATAGTGGGTAGATTAGATCAAGGTAACTGGAGGTGTCGATTGACATTACATTTGAATAGTTGGAGATTATAGCTCTCAAGGAAACAGTAATTGGGAAAGGTGTTTCACGGGCGAGAGGTGCGATGTATGAAGCTATTGGAGTAGAAGAGACGGCTACATTTAAAAGTTTCTACAGTGTAAGGGTGGGAGCGGAATGCCATCCTCGTAGGGCGCTTGAATTCATGAAGTCTGGGAACCAGTGAAAGCAGCTCATCAGAGCAATTACAATGAAAGTATTTGTAGAAAAGACAGAGAGAGGCGACGGCGCGTCTGTGAGAGAGTGACTGCAGACGAGACGCCAGATCAGGGCCAATTAGATTACATATATCCGTCTCTGGATCTTGTCAAGAACTCCGAGGTAAGCAGAAGGTGCCCCAGACCATATATGACAGCAATACTCCATGCAAGGGCGAATGGTTGTTTTGTATATTTGAAGTATCGATTCAGGGGAGAAAAATTTCCTGGCGCGGCACAGAGAGCCAAATTTCCTCACGGTGGAAGAAGCAATTGACTCAATGTATTTATTCCATCTCAGGTCAGCAGTCAACGTGAGACCGAGCAGACGCAGGGAGTTGCTCTCAGGAAGTTGACTATCAGGTGTGTGTGTGTGTGTGTGTGTGTGTGTGTGTGTGTGTGTGTGTGTGTGTGTAAAGAATTTAAATCATGAAAACTTACTTTCATTAGTCAGACAGAGTGACAAGGCACCCCGTAGAAGACAAAGGGACGTCTGCCTCCCACTACAACTGCACCACACCGTGTGCTACACACTCTAAATGAGACAGGAGATAAGTGCGAGATAGCAAAAAAAGAAAAAAAATGCTAAATAGGAATTGTGAGTACCCTAAAGATTTTGGTGTAACAAAACACCCCATGTGACTAACGCTGAGTTAAGAGAAACAAATATTGCCGACATATCAAATAACTTTTGTAACAATTGTTATCAACACTTACCTAATTTGCGCTTTATTATCTATTGTGCTAATTGAGTGCATTTGCAATCTTTCAAATAAGAGTTTTTTTTTGGGGGGGGGTTTTTGCGCTGAATAAAAATTTCTAAAAACATGTACTTGTGTATAATACGCCCATCCATTTTTGCTTTTAGTTTACGTTCAAAGTTTCTCGTGTCATACACAAGAAAAGATGGTAATTAAACACGAATGCAACTAAGAAAATAGAAACAAGGCAAAAATAACAGAGAAAAAATGATACTCTCTTCGGCAAGTTTGGACCTTCGTGCCTGCAAAAAACGGTGTATCAGAAAAACCGATTTTCCCTTGACACCGCTATTATTTTAACTACCTTCACTCCTCGGCAATGTTTATTGGTTTGAAAAACGATGATGAAAATTATAATAAAGCCTAAATTTATGAAACAGAATTTATACATTTTCTTTGTTCTTAAGAACTGAAAACAAAAATAATAAACACTTTATTTATTAGATTGTTTATTGGAATGATTCGCAATGCATCGGCTAATCGCCAATTGATTCGAACTTTATAACGATTTCCTTATAGCTGGTTAACATATTTTAATAATTTAGTAAACGTTTATCAATTTATAATTAAAAATTGTTATATATTTCTTTCTTTATAATTTGGTAAATGATAAATATTACATTGCATTACATTTTAGAATGTTGTAAATATAAACATTCTTGTAAATAGACAATCTAATAAATAAATAGTGTTTGATATTTTTCTTGTAAATTCTCAAGAACAAAAAAATATATAAATTTACTTTCATCATATGTTTATGCTATATTACAGTTCTAATCTTCGCTTTTTAAAACAACAAACATTTCCGAGAATGGAAGGTAGTTAAAATAATAGCGGTGTCAATGGAAAAACGATCCTTTTGACACTTTGTGGACACGAAGTTCTAAGTTTGCGCTGTCTTCAATATCAATTAAAGAATAAATATTCGCAGATCGCCATAGCTATTATGGAGATGTGATTAAATATACTTTAATTTAACAAAAATATTATTCAGTACTATTATTGTTTAGGTAATAAACATTATAACATATTACAAATAGCTATATTGTGGGAAAAAAGAATTTTTGACAATATACCCATTATTTTTTTACATATTTATGGTTATTTTTTAACTTTTATCAAAAACGAGATTCTTATACATGTAGTCGTGGATAATATTGTACATTAATTACTATTTTTTTAAAAATTAATAACTAATTGTGCTCAGTAGTTGACATTAATAACTATCTGCTGATGAGTTAACATTTTGCAATAATAAAACTTTAAATTTCATTTCTTTGATAATTGTCGGATCTGTTAATAAAAAACCTGATGTCTTTTTTTTCAAATCATTTCCTCTTCTTTCTCGCTACAAACGGGACGAGAGAAAAAAATTCTCCCTCCAAAAATAGGAAGTTGAAATCTCACTGTTCAACAATAAATTGTTAAGAAATGAATGCGTAGCTAATAGATTGTATTTCTTTATGAATGAAAGCTAGAAGCCGACAATATTTCATTGAAAAAATTATGAAGCACAAGAAAGTAAATATTTGTAGAAGTCCGACTTCCTAATCGGGTCATTAAGTGCATCATAGATCTCATTCCCCCATTGTCACCAATGTAACATATGACTGGGTGCGTTACGCATTGGTGGAATGTAACTAATGAAAAGAATCTATTTTTTTGGAAAGGTTGTTCATATTTTTACATGGATTAAAAGAAAAAAATCGGCGTATGCTCGAATTGGCGCCTAAAAAGACGTTATTGTTTCGGTAGTAAAAGATCAAGAATAACGTAGATATTGGCAATGGTTATTGACATGAACTCAACAAGATGAGTTTTAATTTCGACCGAGTTTTTTTACGTTCATTTTCGTACTATTAACTTTGGGAAAGGTATTCATCTATCGCTTCCTCCCCCGCAGCTATGGGATAAAATAAAAAGGCAGACTGAGCTCTCATGTCTTTGAGTGGCAACTAGTCTAGAAGAAGGAAAACTTTGACTTAAAAAAAACAAAAAAACAGTCTTAGAATGAATGGTCACCATCAGGTTATCTTGCCCTAGATCCACCACTGATGTTATGGCCTCCCTGCATTTTGTGCCCCTCCAACTCTGGTGGGTTAAGTGACTCGTGATGAAATATAGAAGCCGAAGAGTAGTCAGCAGAAATTTTACTGAGAATGGAATTTAAATAATTTCGAAGGTACTTTTATCAGTGCATTTTCGTTTCATTTTTGGAAGTGCTATCTGATGATTCGGCGTCCTTTAAAAGGACTCCGGTGAAATAAATTATTATAATGCTACCTTAAAGTGGTCTGTTTTTCTTATATATATATATATATATATATATATATATATATATATATATATATATATATATATATATATATATATATTGTGTATTTAGGCATTATCTTTACTTATGCATGTCTCATTAAAACGACAGACAAGGTACTACGGTTAAGCTTTTTATTTAATTTTTCTTGTGTTCACAGAGCTTTCTTTTTTGGACACAGAGTGGCTTGCCACCTTAACTTTAAAAGTGACAGCCCATTCAGATATAAAATGCCAATAATAATAAAAAAAAAATTTCCTAAAAAGCGCACACAAGAATTCATCCTTTCGACTACTCTTACTTCAAGAATGTAAAGCAGAAACTAATTAACAATGGTTTCCCTAACCACCTTATAGGCCACCAAATTAGACTATTTCTCCCCAATGTAAATAACAATGATAGTGAAAATACAGTAAAAAAAATTACACAAATATTTTCTAACACACTGAAAGCATACACATAGCGCACACACTCAATTACACTGAAAAATAAAATCATCCTTGATAATGGCTAAAAGTATAGCCGAAAGCGCTCGGAACTATAGAAGATTTGGACAGTTTCTACACACACTGTGTCCAAAAAAGAAAACACTTGTTCGAACACAAGAAAAATTAAATAAAAAAGCTTAATAGTAGTACCTTGTCTGTCGTTTTTAATAAAACATGCGCGCGCACACACACACACACACACACACACATATATATATATATATATATATATATATATATATATATATATATATATATAGTACAGGTAAAACGATCCGTTGGTATACAATCCAGGTAGATCAAGACATATTAATTATTAAAGCTGATCCACAGAGAGCACGATATTTTATTTTAACACAGCATATTTATTTTTACAGCAAAAAAAAAAATTAAGTATAATCTATGACAAAGTGGAAAAATGTTTTTCTTGTGAAGCGTTTCGTCCTTTTATGACTTCATCAGACTAAATTTGTTATGTTGGTGCGACTACGCATGCGCACGAATGAGAGATGCTGTGAATTTTAAATTTTATTCAATGCAAAATTTTAAATTCCCAGTATCCCATGTTCGTGCGCGCGTGTGTGGTCAACCAACATAACAAATTTAGTCTGATGAAGTCATAAAGCACGAAACGCGTCACAAGAAAGCATTTTTCCACTTTGTCATACATTTTCCCCATATATATATATATATATATATATATATATATATATATAGGGTAAATGTATATATATATATATATATATGTGTGTGTGTGTGTGTGTGTGTGTGTGTGTGTATGTATGTGTGTGTGTATTGATGTAATAGGAAAGAACAGTTGGATTAATAATCCAAAGTTCTTTAGTATTTATGTTTTTTTTTAAAGTGCTCGATACAGAAGTAGAGCTTAAATTTTAAATTAAGACTTGAGTTTCGAAACAGTAATGTCTGTGTCGCGATGGAATCATAATTTTTAAATAATCATATATATATATATATATGTGTGTGTGTGTGTGTGTGTGTGTGTGTGTGTGTGTGTGTGTGTGTGTGTGTGTGTTTGTGTGTCTGCAAGAAAAGACTCAAATATTCTAGAAACCCTTATTACACAGAAGAAGCATCACACATTACTAAACAAAATATACACCAATTCAGAAAACGGTATCCTAGAGCATGCATAATATATTTAATATACCTGCATACGTCGTCGTTGCTGCTGCTGTTGTTGTTGATGGTGATGATGTTATTAATATAATAATAATAATAATAACCGAATTCCAGCATTAAAAAAATACCAATATGTAACCATCTGATCTATCACACTGATAACATCCAGCCTTTGATAATGACTGAGACGGTTGAAAGCAGATAGACAAAAAGTTCAAATATTTTAAAATTCCCAGCATCCCACGTTCGTGCGCATGCGTAGTCGCACCAACGTTTTATACATAATTTGCATCTCGATGAACAAAATTTTATTCGAAAAGTGAAAAATACAATTTATGAATTTTTAAAGTAATTATTTTTAAATCTAGTATCCCATTATATGAGGGTCAACTAAAATGTTCATAGGCTGACCAAGACACTCTCATGAAATGTAATAAAGTGTGGTTTATTTTTTAACATAGTTGCCCTTGGGGTTCACGCACTTCTCCCATCTGTGTTACAGTGCTTGTATCCCATTGGTGAAGAAGTTTTCAACCTGTTGATCAAAAAGGTCATCAAGAGCAGATCCAAAGTCACGCACAGCAGTCATTGAAACCAAGAACTTGTGTACTGGAGCATAGTCGTGAAGAAAGAAGAAACTTTCCGTCAGGTTACCTGGGCATTTGGTCTTGATAGCTTTTCATAACTGGCTCATCAAGTTGGCATATTACTCTCCATTGATGGTGTGGCACTTTTAAATATAGTCAATAAACCCAAAGAACTGAGGCCATTTCCTTCCCTGCAGATCTTGGGCTTCTGTGGATGAGTTGAGACGGGGATTTCGAGTGCATGGATCGTCATTTTGTCTCTGACTCAAACACTCATCGTGGGTTAGCAAACTTTCAAAGAAACCATCTAAATCTGCTTCAAACAATATCAGATATATATATATATATATATATATATATATATATATATATATATATATATATTATGAAATGGACAAAGTCCGACAATTATTTTAAGACATTTTTATGTTGAACATTCCTTTTATAGATACAAATAATTAATTAAATGCTCTTTAAATGTTATTTAATACTGTTTATTATAAACAGAGCATTTACTTAAATATTTGTATCTATAAAAAGAATGTTAAACATAAATATGTCTTAATATATATATATATATATATATATATATATATATATATATATATATATATATATATATATATAGGCACAGTGGAGTAGTGGATAGCGTCTCGAATTGAGGAATCGGAGATCCGAGTTTGAATTCCAGGTATTAATCCTCTTCTTCTCCCTCCAGCTATGGGTAAATAGCAGGACGGACTGGGTTCTATAGCCTGGGATGGCAGTTGGTCTAGAAGGACAACTCTGAATTCAAAACTCGCGACCATTTCATTAGTCAATAAACTCAATGCTTTTAAAACCCAAAGAACTGAGGCCATCTCCTTCCTTGCAGATTAAACTATCTTGGCCTTCTGTGGAGGGAGTTGAGACGGGGATTTCGAGTGCATGGATTGTCATTTTGTCTCTGACTCAAAGTGATGGATCAACACTCATCGTGGGTTAGCAAACGTTCAAAGAAACCATCTAAATCTGCTTTCCCGTGATGTGGTGAGCCTTGTGCGCTTTTATGTCAAAAGACACGGCGCCCACCGAGCTGACACCTTCATTATGCCAAGTTCATGATTTATAGCCAATCGCCTGTCATCCATCACCATGCGTTCAATGTTTTCCTCAGTGGTGGCAGTTACTGGACATCCAAACCTTGTGTCATCTCCAAGACTCTACGTCCACTTCTTATTTCAGCTGCCCACTTTTGCACGCTTGATAAAGCTGGAGCATTATCCCCTAATGTAGCAACCAAGTCAGCATGGATATCCTTGGGGGCTAACCCCTTTTTCTCTAGGTACTTTATAACACCACGAAGCAAACTTTTGTCTATTTTTCAAAATGTCGCTACTAGTTAATTTTTGAAATCTTCGAACAGTCAGATATCCGTTTACCTGAAAAGAAACAATGCAGTTATTAATAAGAAGAGTTGAAATTAATATATGCAATATTTCATAGCTCTAGCATCATTCCTTCATAGTCAACAATTGAACTTCTCAGTCCATTCACGTCCATGTCAGGATTCTCTACTCCCGCCACATACACACAAATGATAATATTTCTCTACAGGATTTGTGAGTCATATGTATTATAGTAGTATAGTAATAGTAAATCCGGCAATGCTGACAAAACTAATCTGGCTGTTGGTCACGCAAAGGACCTACAATCAGTTTTTTTTTTTCAGGAAATGGCTTGTAAATATGAATCCCTTCAAAATGAAAATGCTCTCATTTAACCACGACAGAGAAACTTGGCCCCTAACAGTATGTTTGATGCTCGACTACGCGAGACCGTTTTACGACGCCTTCTTGGCCTCACGTTTTCCACTGTAGAAGAACTACATTGAATCAACAGCCGCATCCACCGTAAGGAAAGTTGGTTTGGTTCTCTGTGTCATGCCAGGAGGTTTTTTTTCTCGTCTGAGTCCATCATAAACATTAATATATCTACCATTCATCCATGCATTGAATAATGCTGCCATATCTGGTCTAGGGCCCCTGCTGTTCATCTCGAGGCCCTCGACGAAATCCAAAGAACGATCTGCAATGTGTTCGCTCCTGACTTGACATTTCGACTCCAGTCACTGTCTCACCGACGTGATGTGGCTTCCCTCTGTCTTTTCTACAAATATTTTCATGGCAACTGCTCTGACGAGCTATTTTTCCTGGTGCCCGACTACATGAATTTAAGCGTGCTATTAGGTTGGCATCTCGGTCTCACCCTTTTACTGTTGAAGCAGTTAAATGCAACCGCCACTTCTACTCCAACAGTTTCTTTTCTCGCACTTCCCGACAGTGGAACTCCCTTCCGCTTACTTGCTTCCCTGATAACTATAATCTTCGAATTCAGTCTAATTCGTTACGTTCAAGTTTGCACAAAACTCCTTGGCAAAATATAAATGCATATCTTAACCCACCACCACCACCACCACCACAAAAAAAAAAAAGATAAGAAAAGCCCAGTCAGCAGCCTTGAGGTCGCATCCAGTCTAGAAAATGTCTTAACTAAAATCAGCCTGAAGACGGATTAACCTAGGCACACCAGTACTGCCATAGCTGCAATGCATATAGTGCTGCTCGGACCCTAATTTTGATGTATATTGATGTAGTTGAATAATAATTATCTTGATAAACAAATGCCTACATATAAAAATTACCGACAACTGTACTCCATACTTTTCTACTTAAATTTCTGCATCACTATTTAGGAAATCGAAAAGTTTAAATTAATTCTAAATGCAATTGATTTTATCCGAAATCTCTCATAGGAAAAAACCTCATTAACAATAAAACGTTTATCATTTAAAAAGCTGATGCATAAGTTGAACTATTTTTGCAATGAAATTATTTAGAAGAACAAAGAACACTAGATTCTTTGATATTTATCAATCTTTTCTATTTAAAAGAGTGAACCAAACAAAACAAAAAAAATCAGTTCGCACAGATTGGAGATAAGACAAAGCAATTGCTTTTACGTCGTTGAAATATGTTAGTAATTATAAAGACTTGTTAGCTCTTCAACTAGAAGACGTTCTACACTGCCCTCTCCATGACTTGAATTAGTGAAAGAAGAAGGGGGTTGGGCAGGCAGAGAAAACCAGATGTTCTTTGCGAACCGTGCTACTACTTGACTTCCACCACGTACTTAGCATAACAGACGTTGCCAGGGCGTGCACTGTTAGGAAGAGGAAGGGGGAGAGGTGGAAAATAAACTCGACTGCATAGACTGGAATTTGTTTTTAAAAGGAAAGACAATGGAAATGTAGGGAAAATAATACAACAATGGCCACAAAAAGAGGTGAACAAGCCATTTGAAGTTTCCGCCTCTTTCCCCTGAACACAACACATACCTAAACCAAGTGAATTGTTTGAAAAGGCAAATGCACAACTGTTGACTTTGTAAAATATTTTTATAGACTGAACGGTTCTGTAGTTAGTATTGAAATCACATACAACCCAAAGTGTACGGATATTTTTTTAAAGTTCGGTTTCGTACGACTTAAAATTAAAATGTTAAAAAATTCGACTTGGCTCGAACTCTCTCACAATTTATATAATATAGGGTTATTTATTAACCGAAGATTACCTTTGGTACAAGGTCTATATTATGAAGCATACAGTGAGAATCGAACTCGTAACACAATGAGGAAGTTCAATGGCTATCACAGAAAATTACTATTTTTTTACGCCAAAGAAATCTGTCGATTTTTATGCCAATTTTCACTCATTGCAAAGCACAAGAACCACTCAAGTTAGAGGATTACTGTGTGTTGTATAAGCGTACGAAAAGGTAAGAAGTGAAGTGCATAGGTCTGTGCAAGTAAGATTTGGAGCAGTATTGAAGGATAACGCCTTTTAAGGCAAGAAGTCTTTGTAAATAAAATGTTCAATAGTAATAAATAATTAATAAGTATTAATAGGAAATAAATAAATAAACAGTTCAAAGACTTATCCCCTGACCAATAGCACCACTTGGAGTTTCATGTATACAGAGCTAGCATCCATTCCGATAACGAAGTTAAATTTTATTTTGGTTCCACTGAAAATCCTTGGAAATTTCGTTTCTACCATCATCGAATGATTTTAGACAATATAAAATACAAAAACAGCACCGATCTATCTAAATATTGCTGGCAATTAAAGAATGATGCTGATACATCTTTTATCAACTGGGATATTGTAGTACGACCCAAATCTTAAAACAGTAAAGGAAATAGATGTAATTTATGTCTTCTTGAAAAATTAATCTTAAAACAATTAAATAACCCTAGCTTATTAAACAAGAGAAATGAATTGATGGTTACATGTAGGCATAAAAATAAATATCTGCTCAAATACGTTGATCCAGATGAATTTTTAATGTAAATTATGGTTTGTTTTCTTTAGGCTTAATATAAAAAATTAATATTTATAACACTAAAATATTTTTACATATATATGCAAACCTCGTTTATTTTAAATACCGAATATATTTTTTTTAAATTAAAAAAAAACAAACTGTAATCACAGTATAATATATAATTACACCAACATTGCGATAACCGGATATTTTTATTAAAATTTAAATTACGTAACGGTCAGTCTATACTCAGCACCTGAAGATTGCGTTGTCGTGCCACCGGTAAGGGGAAAATATTAAATAATCAGTCAGTTATGTGCTATGTGTGATACACGCGTAGGCGATCATGTATCTTTCGATACATGACTGACGAGGCAGATTTTTTCCCGCAGTAGGTTGCCACTTCTTTCTGCAGTAGACCAGTTGCCATCTAAGGTTATAGAACCCGGTCTGACCTGCTATTTACCCATAGCTGGGGGGGAAGAGGATGATTCATACATTTCCCAAGAGTATTAGTACGTAAGTGAATGTAATAAATTCGACTGGAATTCAAACTCTGCTCTTCGATTCCTCAATCCGAGCCGCTATACATAAATATTTAATATATTAAAAATATTAATTAATCATAAAGTATTTTTTTTTTAATTTTTTAGCATCAACATCGAGATTGAAGATTTTATTGGCGTACTTGATGTGCAACAATTAACTGACACTTAATATTGTTATGAGGATGCATTTCTATAATAAGGGATTCCACTGAGTTCTACTTGTTACTACAAAAAGTTTTCATCAATTAGTTGTAAAATAGAGAAATTAGAAATAGAATGTTTGGAAGATTCTAGATCATTCTAATATATTCGAGAAAAATCTAGAGGATTCGAGAAACATCTAGAAATATGCAAATTAGGTGTTAGCCCCTATAAAAGTGGGATTTTGGAAAAGGGTCGTTAGATGTTGAGTGAGAATTTCTGCTGTTATCAACTCCGGCTTTTGATTCAAGGACTATTATATCCAGCCGAAAGAATCTCTATAAAAAGTTGCCGACCAACAAAAACCCAAAAGAAAATTTCATGGAACAAAGTTGGTAAATTTTCATTGACCAAACTAAAAATTAATATTTATTTACACACCTTTGGGGATTTCCAAATATAGTACTTAGATTACTTCACTAGCCCTAAAAGTGATTAAAGATATTTGACTCCCTTTCCTTCTCCCTCGTAACACTTCGCCAGAGTTACTGTGTTTTCTGTTTTGTAGGCCACAATTGTTTATCCTGTATATATTTTATGTTCTGTTTTATTAAATTAAATATTTGAATGTGATTTAGCTCTGTGTTGTGGTAAATCATTTTTTTTCCTTTGTTACAATTATCAACACGTAACAATATGGAACAATAATTCAAAATAAATCTAATTGTAGAGAGAATTGATATTGTGGCACCATTTACGAGGCAGAGAAAGGAAGAGAAAGAAAAGAAGGCAGAAAGAAAAGAAGGCAGAAAGAAAGGCGAGACGAATCGTAGGTGATAAGCAGCCGCAACACACGGCTAAGAGACAATGAAAATATTGATAAGTAACAAATGAAAAAGGGTGTCATTACATAATGACAGGGAATTTCTGAGTAAAAAAAAAAGGGAAAGAAAGAAGGAATCAGATGTGTTTTGATAACGGCTGTGTTATCTAGGGTGCGTAAACGAACGGCTGGACCATTGGCCAGGAAAAAATTCAAGTGAAAATGCTATTTCGATAAGTGACGAGAAACAGGCCACTAAAAAGGACTTTGGACAGATATGAAAAATTAAATGCCACACAAGCAGTGCCGCTGACCGAATTTTTTTCGACAGAAACAACTTTGGCCTGCGATAATAAAATTATGTTATCAGGAATATGTACCGAAGGAAAATGAATGGGTACCCAGAAGTGTTTTTTCTTTTTTTCCTTGGAGGCGACAGACTGACTGAAAACTTTGGGGATATTTCTTTTTTGAAGCCATGTTAAGAAGACCAACCATCTTGATGAATTAGCGATAAAATACCTGACATACACCACGTGTAAAACAAGAGTTGTCATATTGTCCGTTGCGGCTAGAAGGGTGATAACGGCGATTGAAAGGAAGAAAAGGGAAGAGAAGAGATAATTTTTTTTAATTAAGCAAAGATATTTTTTCTTCCCGAAACAAAGCCACGGATTGTTCACGTTTGACTAAGACATCATTGGTCAAGTGGTGATCACGTGACGCACGAAGGAGGAGGAAAGATACCCGACCAAGACCTCATTGGCCGAGTGGTGATCACGTGACGCACGAAGAAGGCTGTCGACGCCCCATCCAGAGTATAAGTATGAGAAGCTGCTACGAAGAAGTGGGGAGGGCAGTTCACGCCCTCAGAAGTATGGTGAGAAAGTGGGAGTGAGGAAAGGTTCCCAAAAATGGAAAAGAGTGGAAAATCCCTAACCAGAAATAAAAGAGGTGGGATGTATTTAGAATTATCGAGGCCCCAGGTTTGACGCCAACAGACCCACCCCGGTTTTGGTCGGCGTCAATAAAAAGCGAGGCCCCAACAGGCAGAAATCAGTTCGGACTCCAGCGGAGAGTTGAGTTTCAGAGTTGAAGCCACCTCGAGATAGCTGACCAAGATTCACGCAAATTCCGGACTCCTCTTCAACCCAAGAACAATTATTTTTGAAGAGCGACTTAGAACTAGACCACCGAAATAAGTTTTTTTTTCGACTTTCGTCCGGGGACACACCGAAACGCCAATTTCTTAGAGAGCAAACAACTTGAAGCGTTAAAACTTGCCCAACGGAAATCGACGTGTCACAATCCACAGAACGGGTCGGGAGGTAGATGCAGTCCTATGTATCGAACAACTAGACATAAAGTTTGTTACCTTTTTCTTTGATACTTTGAACTTTTTGAGTTTTCATTTTATTTTCTTTTATGCATATTTGTGTAGTATCACCCCCGTTGAACTCAGTTTGCATTACGGCCCCAACCACTGTTTGATCTCGTCTGCCTAAGATCAATTCACAACGTGGGTAGGCGGACTGGAGATCAATGCAGTTACCTTTGTAACCGGGCGTTGGAAGCGAGTTGGGAACGACGAGGCTGATATCAAATCTAACCAGATTCCCACCCGAATCACCAAATGGTTAGAACGTCACATTTGGGTGCCGCGACCGATACCAAGCCATTTGGTCGTCACAGGACGAGACAACACGACTGACGCGACAGGCGGACGTCACGTTTGGAGCAGCGATACCCGAACGGAGCAGCGAGGAACGAACAGCTGGCGCCGCGGCGAGGACGTCACAATTGGTGCTGTTTGGGGACGTCACAACTGGTGCCGTGGTAGATCAGGATAGAACGTCACAGTCGGCGCTGCGACCGGGGGACGACGTCACAATATATTTCTAATTTTACTAACATTTTTAATACTTTAATGGACAGAAAATTTCATGACTATTTGTTTTGTTCTTTTCTAGGTTTAAGAAGTATTTTTTGTGAAGATTTATTTTCATTTAAACTGTGCGATTATCAGCATCGTCTCTGCCAGATGATTTCCATTTTAGGTGGCGTGGCAAGAACCTGTATAAAAGGAAATGACAAAAACTCTTTCTGTTTATTACTTACTCAAACACATAATGCGGTAGGTACATGATTTATCCCGTTTCTCCACTCAGGGGAAACGCTCTCCTGGTGAGCCGACATCTTAATTTCAAACAAACCACGTGGAGCGCACACACTACAACTAAATAAATTTACTTTTTTTTTTAGTTACGTCCATCGGTATACTTTTTATGTGCCATGTCCTTTCAGAACGTAGGCGATCATGGATTTTTACCTCCCTCTATCCCCTGCAGTTCCTTCCCTCTGCTCCCTCCCCCAGACCATGTTCTGTCACCCACTTGCTTAAGTCTGCCAGGTATGTCACGCGTTGTTTTCCCTTGTCTCTCTTTCCTTCTATCCGACCCGTGAGTATCAGATTCTCCAGGCTCTCCTTCCTCATTATGTGTCCCAGAAACTTCAGCTGCCTCTTCCTGATGTTAAGTATAGGCCTCCTCCTTGCTTACAACCGCTCTAAGACCTCATCGTTGCTCACACGCTCGGTCCATGATATCCTTAGCATCCTTCTGCAGAACCACATCTCTGTCGCCTCGAATCTCTTCTCCATTTTTGAGGAAATCGTCCAAAATTCGCTGCCGTAAAGAAGGACAGATGTCATGTAACAGCTCAGTATTCTTTTCTTTGTTACCAAAGAAATCCTCCTGTGTATGCTACTTTAACTATTTTCAATGTTGAAAATTCATGACACTTACCATTACAATTCTTAGCTATCTCCCGTTAAAAGTTACTACCTTCCGCCACGAATGTTTAAACGCTTAAATTTAGACATGATTAGCCAAATTGTTTAATCAATGTGATTAACTCCATCTATCAGATTTTGAAATATTCTATATAGTACCAATTTTTTTAGGGTAAATTTTGACTTAATCAAAACTCTTTGAGCAAACAGCTTTCAGTACCCACCTCTTCTTTTTTATCTATTGTTGAAATAACATTAAGCTTACAGCCATATCATATTGAAGCACTGGTTCCTGTACGATAACCGAAGCAGCTTCGGACCTGGTCGGTAACTATATAAGTAACCGCTTGCGAATACAAGGTGCTGTAAGCTTGGATGTGTGGGAGGTGTAATAGATAATGACTCGGAATTGTTAATTCGGAGAGCCAAGTTCCAATTCTTGTTGGGTTCATTATATTCACTTATTCACAAATACCGTTGGAAAAGGCATGAATCCACCTCTTCTCCCTCCACAGCTATGGGTTAATTTGTAAGACTTGTATCACTAAATCATTATTTTAAAAAATTCTTATAATCTAAAAATATTTTCTGGCTTTAAATAACCTGCAAAGCCGTAACAAATGAATCAATCAATTAAATAACATTCATGGATTTTTCTTTGTATAACTGTGAAAAAAATAAACACGGACCTCACAAATTTAAGCTTGGTCACGATATGAAACTGATCAAAAAGTATTTTCACAAAGTTTTCGAAAATAATGAACTGTTCAACATGAAATACGTTCATTAATAGACAAATAGGGAAAATATTATTGAAATCACATAATTCTTTGAATTTTGAAAAGTCCGTGGATAATGATTGTTTTTGTACTTTTATTTTAGAGTTAGATCTTTACTAGGTGTCCCATAATTTCGGTCTTGTGCTGCTTGTAAACTTCGCATAGTAAATCAGTTTTAGAGATTTCGCTCGAGTTCTGTTCCTTAAACAGTTGGTGAACCACGACGAAAAATTGTTAAACATTGCGATATAGAATAACATTTTTATTGCATAATATTTAAATTAGTATTCGCGAATGGGTCACAGTTACAAGAAGTCTATTTTGTTTGCGCGATATCAGGTTTGAAGTCGCATCAAACGTCTTAAACAAAGCAGCTTGTAAAATCGTTACGTAAGGTTGTGTACACAATAACCGTTGTGGATCGTTGCAAGCGGGATGGGGGGTCGAATTTGTAGATTTTACCGTTACTTACTTATTTAATGATCCCCACCCGCAACTAAAAATATCCCAAATGAAACAACAGTTTAGTTTTATTGAAACATTATTTTCCAATTCAGGACAATATTTGTAATTATTTTTTATTTAAAATCTCAACTTCTTTAATTTTTCCATAGATTTATTTTCATAGAAATGTGAGAGATTTTTCCGCAAGAGTTTGCGGATTAGTGGCTGAAAGAAATTTGCGCAAATGTTTTCTTCGCAGACCCCTTCCTAGAATTAAATTAATTCATGAGTTAATATCAAAAGCTTCATTAAAATCCAATAATTGACTTTTCTGGAGTTTATGCTTAAATTTTTTGTAAGTTTTCAGAAATTGTTTGCACATTTTAAGCATGTTATAATTTAAACATATCTTCGGTTCTTCACACTGAACATGAATAATTTTTAAGTTGTAAATATTTTATATTTCGTATGGGTGGTGCATAAATAATAACGATTCTATCAAAATTTATGCAATTTTTGTAGGTTGCATATCGCTTTTTCGTACTGGGAGCGATCTTGCAAAGAAAATTGATTTTAAGGAAATAAAACCTTTTTCACGAAAAACAGCATTTCTGGTCTGAGTCATGGCTTAACGAAATATTGCTAAAAACATCTAAAAAAATACACTTCTACAGGTTTTTCCCCTTTTGACACAACAACAGCATATAACCCTGGATCCCTTTCAAGGTTTGGTTCTGATATTACAAAGCATATGTCTGAGTCATGGCTTAACGAAATATTGCTACAAACATCTAAAAAAAAAAAACACTTTTACAGGTTTTTCCCTTTTTGATACAACAACAGCATATAACCCTGGATCCCTTCCAAACCCTGGTTCTGATATTACTAAGCATATGTGCTGCACAAAGTCACCCTGACAGCCGGCATCACGACTTAAAAACCAACAATGAAAGAACGGTAAAAAAAAAAAAAAGAAAAAATAGGCTAAAGCGAAAGACAAAGAATGAGAAGAATAGAAAGCGCCAGGAAATAGAAAATGAAAGAAGTTCAGCAGACGAATGAATGGTAAAACTTGCCACCGAACGGCATTTCAACGAAAATTCCATCTCTAAAGTTTCTTTTCTTTTAAAAAATCTTTCTATAAAGACTTCGATGACTACCAAAAAAGCAGGTGGATTGTATGAAGTTTGTTTAAGCCCCCCCCTCCAAATAAATAAATAAGTAAAAAAAACAAAAACAAATAAAACAATAAAGACGAAATATAAGTTATCTTATTATTAATACGGCTTTCAACAAACAGTTCAGCTTTTAAAATCATTACGGTGAATACCTGATGTAAAATGTTAACTCGACGTGCAACGCAAAATATGTGAGTCAAGTTGCGTTGTGAGAGTCAGCGCCAATTGGAAACAGTGCTCTCTTCTGATGAACAGAGCATGCAGCAGAATCAGGCTAGAGAACAGTGCGGGTTCTTTAAAGACACCGGAACAAGGAACGCGATATTCATGCTCAGAAAGTTTTCAGAAAGAAAGAGTGATACAAACGCAGAAGACATTTCGTGAAAATGCTTTTATTTCTTTAAAATCTTAGACTACGCAAAGGCCTTCGATAAAGTGCGCCACAAGGATCTGTCGAAACTGCTCAGCAACCTTCATATATTCAGGAAAGTTATCAGAATAATCAAGAACCTATACTGGCTGCAAACAGAATGCATGCGCATAGGAAACGAGTTCAACGAATATACAAAAATAGAAAGAGGCGTCAGGCATGGATGTGTTTTCTCACCCAATATGTTCAACCTATACAGTGAGGCAATTATGAGAGAATTGGAAACCCTACCGGGATTTAGCATTGGCGGCCACAATCTTAACAACATTAGATAAGCAGATGACACAGTACTGATAACAGACATAGAAAAGAAATTACAAAATCTCCTACAGAAGGTAGCGAAGGAGAGTCAGAAAAAAGAGCTAAGCATAAACTACAAGAAGACAGGAAGCATGGTCATAAGTAAAAGGATGAGCCCGAAATGCGATTTGCAGGTCGGGAACACTAGAATCAAGCAGACGTGGAAGTTTAAATATCTGGGAAGCGTCTTGACAGAGGGCGGTAAGTGCGACACTGATATCTGTAGATGTATTGAGATGGCCAAGGACACATTCCAAAAACTGGGCAGAGTATTGCAAGACAAGGATTGAAGATGAAGGAGAGACTTAAGGCGAAGAAGATGTGGTTCTATAGAAGAATGCTAAGAATATCATAGGCCGAACATGTGAGCAACGTTGAGGTCTTAGAATGAATGCAAACAAGGAGGAGGCTTATACGTAATATCAGGAAGAGGCAGCTGAATTTTCTGGGACACATACTGAGGAAGGAGGGTCTGGAGAATGTGATACTCACAAGTCGAATCGAGGGAAAGAGAAACAAAGGGAAACAACGCTTGACATATCTAGCGGGGTTAAGCAAGTGGATAACAGAAAGTAGCAGAAGGAAGGAACATGTTGAGATCTGCAATGGATAGAGGGAGGGGAAGATCCATGTTCGCCTACGTCCTAAAAGGACATGGCACATAAAAACAAAGAAAGAAGGGTAAAATTAATACAAAAAAACATTCGGCATTCATTGACCAGAGTTTCCGTTGAAGTGTATAAAACTAGAATCTTTGGCAACACACTGACACATGTTAAAATCCTCATAGAATTTAATATTGTTGAAGTTATTGCTAACATTTTTGTCCAGATTTAAAACAGTCCGTTTCGTTCAATTTCTGAAACCAATCGAGGAAATTTGAATAAGCTGATTTGAGCGGAAAAATACTTTGACAAAAAACTCTACTTCGCGGTTTAATAATTCCTTTAATGTAATTTCAAAGGACGTCATGGTAAGAAATTTTCAAAAACTTTTAGCATCTCGAATCGATACTGGAAATGATATTTTTGAAAAATATTTTCAATGTTCTGCCCCCCCCCAAAACAATCGGTGTCAAAATGATTCAAAATAAATTGAGAACATGTGACGCCTTTATAAAAATCAAATCTGAATGTTATTGAAAATTATGTTATTGTGAATATTATTAAAACTCCTGATATTTTTCCATTAGGCTGATGAAGCAGCAGACAGTAGCAACATTGAACAACTGTCATCAGACTTTAGGTGTCTACATGGGGAGACAGTCTTCAGATGTCTACACAGACAGTCTTTAGGTGTCTATACAGGCAAACAGTCTTCAGGTGTTTACACGAGGAGACAGTCTTCAGGTGTTTACACGAGGAGACAGTCTTCAGGTGTCTACGCGTAGAGACAGTCTTCAGGTGTCTACACGGGGAGACAGTCTTCAGGTGTCTACGCGTAGAGACAGTCTTCAGATGTCTACGCAGACAGTCTTTAGGTGTCTATACAGGCAAACAGTCTTCAGGTGTTTACACGAGGAGACAGTCTTCAGGTGTTTACACGAGGAGACAGTCTTCAGGTGTTTACACGAGGAGACAGTCTTCAGGTGTCTACACGGGGAGACAGTCTTCAGGTGTCTACGCGTAGAGACAGTCTTCAGATGTCTACGCAGACAGACAGTCTTTAGGTGTCTATACGGGCAGACAGCCTTCAGGTGTTTACACGTAACAGAAGATTTTGTGGCCTTCGTATCAGAAGTAATTACAAGTGGTTGCAGATATGGTGAATGCGCCTTTTTTACAGTAAGGTTTACCCTGTACAAGCTCTGGGGCCCACTTGGGGTAGTTACGTTAAGGGGTAGTTTATATGGATAGGCGGGGAAGATAATGGCTAACTTTAGACTTGAACATGTTAAGATTGTAGCGATTGGGGAAACATCCTCTTGTGAATCTGTTCCACAGCGAAATGGTTCGAGGGAAGAAGCTGTTCAATTAGAAATTACTTCTCACCGATGGAATACAGAGAGAATGTGGGTGGTTTGCTACAACAGAAAGTGGCATGGCGGGTCCTAGCCGTTAAGATTAGTCCTGGCGGAACCAAGGAATGTAGTTCGTCCGAGCACTTTCCATGAAAGTAGCGACAGGGCAGTGAGAGGTTCGATACATATTCTTCTCCAACAAAAAGTTGGAGATGCCTTTTAACTCTATCAAGACCAGGCAGCTCCAGCCCAAGTATGGCAATAATACGCCATTTTCGCCCTGATCTGTCTCTTATAAATGTAGAGGATAGCACGAGGAGTCAGGTAATTACTGGAGCGGTACATGGAGCCGATCATTTTACCTGCATCTTTAGCGAAGTATCGTATATAAGAGTTCCAGTTGAGGTTAGGTGTGAGTTTAAGGGCCTATATTCTCTCAAAGTACGGTGCCTCCTCGAAGGGACATCCGTTTATCGTGACTGGCGGTAGTTCGGGGTCTGATCTGGATTAGATTTAACTTTATACATTATGAAATGGGCAAAGTCCGACAATTATTTTAAGGGAATTTTTATGTTTATACGTTCTTTTTTAGATAGACATAAAAAAATGTTTTTAAAATAATTGTCAGACTTTGTCCATTTCATAATGTGTGACGTCATTTGTGTACATTTGGATATGCACCGAGCAGATATGAATGTATGAGAGAAAATCATGGAGAATTGTAGTTTAAACCGAAACTCTGGCTCAATTGGTAAAAGCACGTCAGGCTGTATGACGGTTCCGTATAAGATACAGGTTCGATTCCTGTCGAAGGACGCATATTTTCTATGAAAATTTCTCGGACGTTCAGGCCGGTAAATGTTGTTAATATTGTTTTTTTTATAAACAGAGCATTTACTTAAATATTTGTATCTATAAAAAGGACGTATAAACATAAAAAATGTCTTCAAGTATAACTTTCTTTTGGATTGTAATATTTGAGCAGTAATTTTTTGTTTATAATAGAAAATTAATTTCTGTTTACAGAGTTATGTATTAACTGTATAACATCTAAGTGTAAAATCTCTGTACACATATACGTGTTTTTATTTTCAATTATTTTGCCATGATTTTTACTTGTTCATTCATAGCGTTTACTTTCATTATGTTGCTGAACATAGAGTTAAATGGAAATAGGAATATGGTTGTAAGTGAAAAGAGCTGTAACGAATCTACAAATCACCCATTCACCCTTGCATGGAGTATTGCTGTCATATATGGTTTAGAGCCCCTTCTGTTTGTCTCAAGGTCCTTGATAAAAATCCAAAGACGGATATGCAATGTAATTGACCCTGATCTGGCATCTAGTCTGCAGTCGCTCTCTCACAGACGTACCGCTGCTTCCCACTGTCTTTTTTTTACAATTACTTTCATGGTAACTGCTCCGATGAGCTGCTTTCGCTGGTTCGCATATTTCATGAATTTAAACGTGCAACTAGGCTGGCATCTCGCTCTCACCCTTTCACTGTCGAAACTGTTAAATGTAACCGTCTCTTCTACTCCAATAGCCTCATGTCTCGCACTTCTCGCTTGTGGAACTCCCTCCCCATTTCTTGTTTCCCTGATAGCTATAATCTCCAACTATTCAAATGTAATGTCAATCGACGTCTCCAGATCCCTTGAGATATCCCCTATCCTTCTCTTCATCCTTTCCTCTATCACTTCTCTTTGCTCTCGCTCCAACTCCCTGTAACCCCTTGCGTGCTAGTGGCTTTCCGCCTTGCTTAGGGAGGAATACTTAAAAAAAAAAAAAAAAAAAACAAGAACGGCTACCCACAAACAATGTGTATTCACAGCATATGGTACCAGTTAAACATTTGAGTAATGAAAGCTTGCTCAATCCAGGAATTTGTTATATTTTTCAATACACAGTAAATGAAATCACAAATTAATAGTCCTGATGAAGCATGTGCCACAAATTAAATTTCACGGTAAGAATCTTTCAGCTATTTTCTTCGTTAAATCATTCACTTATTTCTTGTGCTTTTGTTTACGCATATTTCATGCCTTTTTCGGATGATTAAAATATGCTGAGAACTGTGAAGGGATTTTCTAATTTCTTCAGTTTCACTTTTAAAAGACAATCCGTATTGAATATTGTTAAGGGGTCCACCCCTTTATCATACAAGTGGACTCGCCTAGTGTGTACTTGTACTGCTGCCGGGGAATACCCGGGAGTGGAAGTGATCCAGTGACAGTGATACAGAATGATACGGTGATACAGTGAGAGAGTGAGAGTGTGAGGTAATCGCTTTCTAGGAGTCACAGTTGCGAGCACGTAGACTCAGAAGGAAGTCATACTTCAATACTGAATTTCCCAGACTGTATATATATTATTATTGCAACTAACCGCATTTCTGGATCTACTAACCGTATTACCAATTGTATTATTGCGTCAATACATTTATTTGCTATATTTCATTCCTGCATTTGTCATTCATTTGAGACCGGATTTCATCCCGGAATCCACAACAAATATCATTGCAGAAATTGTGGTTTTTAAAGTGTAACTGAGATTCAATACAAGATCCAGTGAGGAGCGAACTGACTACTCAGTCGTAATTAATCTACAGAGACAAGCTCGCTAACCATTACATCACGTCGAAGTACCTAATGATTTTCTAAGGGTACCTTAGGTATGGCACAAGGTAAAATATATTGGGCATCATCACTCAGTCGTAACTGAGATTGTCTCGTTAGATCAATTACGACTGAGTAGCACTGTGAGTGCTAGACAACCCCCCATAGATGAGGATACCATGGACCGAACATATCAGCAACGACGAAGATTTAGAGAAAATGGAAACAAAAAGGAACTTAACATTAGGAAGAGGCAGCTGATATTTCTAGGGTACATAATGTGGAAGGATGGCTTGGAAAATCTGATACTCACAGGACAAATTGAAGGCAAGAGAGACAGAGGAAATTCCACATAACATACTTGATGGACTTGAGTGAATGGTTGACGGAACAGGGTTTAGGAGAAATAACTGGAATACAAAATTTATTAAGAGCTACAAGAGACAGGAAGTTGTGGAGAGCCATGATCGCCTACGTTCTGAAGGGACACGGCACATAAAGAAGAAGTGAGTTTGATCAGCACTGGATGTCCCATACTTTCGGTCTTGTGCCACATCTCAGCTACGCTTAGAAAATCACCATTGGTGTACATCGAGGTTGAAGGAGGGTGTCCAGAGTCCAACTTTAATGACTTAAGCAGCACCAGGTAAGATATAACTCCTTCTTAATTTAAATAACTGTACCTATATTTGAAGATTAACTTTTTTATTTTTTTGGTTGCTAAAGACATTAGGTTTTAGAAGTTCCAGAAATTCATACACAGATGTCCTCAAGGACACATGGCACAGTGGATAAAGACGTTAGTTAGATCCAGTGAGAGGACCCAAAGAGTGTGAGTTCAATACCTGGTTAAGGCGGTGGAGAACATGGAGAGGGGAATTAACTGACATCCATTAGACATGGCACGTGGAGCTATAACAGTCTACCCCAGCGGGCGAAATAAAGGGTTCAGTTCGACATTCCGCAGCGTACAACGGCCGAAACGTTGTGAGAAATAAATGCGAATAGTCTGAATAATGTAAATAGTGTACATAATACCTCATCTAAGAAATATAGTCAGATATTAACTTTAAAATTTAAAAATTATCTGAGAGTTGACAGAATATAGCAATTAAAAATAGCTTATTATACACGTCAGCGCGCACCCCATATCTATATCAAAGGTAATTGTAAAATAAGTATTATTTATTTCGTGAATTCCGAATGTAAAATATGCTGTGATCAGTATATCTATATTCTCGTGAGTTGCTAAGTCTAAATCTACAGCCCTCGGAGAGGACTGAACTCACTACTCAGTCGGAATTGGCCCCGCGAGACAAGATAGCTAACCATTATGCCACGTCGAATTTTCCAGGATATTTGATTCTATTTAATATTGATTACTTATTTTTATTGCAGTTGTGCAGAAATTCTGGCTGTATTCAAGACATCCAGGAATCAGTTGTGAATCCATTAGAAAGAATATGTAATGACAGATCCACCTACATAGTTACCATCACAAACGCAAATGGACTGTTCCATGGTTGTGTGTGATAATGTTCTATCACACCAAAGAGGACTTACAATCAAACCCAAATGGGAAGCATAGAACTTTCCCAAACCTACAAGAGCCTATTGAAATTGTGAAGGGAAGGATTGACATATACCATAGCAACATGGAGCCAAAGAGTGAAAGAACTCTCCGAAACAATGAATGTTGAAGTAGTAATGACTAAATTATACAGCAAAACAGAAACAACTTCGGAGAATAGTCCACAGCAGTGAATATTTTTAAGCATTTCACCCAAAGCAAGGCAGAATGTCACTAGCATGCAAGGGGTTACAGAGAGTGGGAGCGAGAGCAAATAGGAGTGATAGAGGAAAGGATGAAGAGAAGGATAGAGGATAGATCAAGGCATCTGGAGATGTCGATTGACATTACATTTGAATAGTTGGAGATTATAGCTATCAGGGAAACAAGTAATATGAAGGGAATTCCACAAACGGGAGGTGCGAGACATGGAGCTATTGGAGTAGAAGAGACATCTACATTTTACAGTTTCAACAGTGAAAGGGTGGGATCGAGATGCCAGCCTAGTTGCACGTTTAAATTCATGCACTTTGTGAACAAGCGAAAGCAACTCGTTGGAGCAGTTACCGTGAAAGTATTTGTAGAAAAGACAGAAGGAGGCGAAGACATGTCTGTGAGAGAACGACTTTAGACGTAACGCCAGATCAGGGCCAATTACATTGCATATCCATATCTGGATTTTGTCGAGGACCTTAAGACGAACATCGGGGGCACCAGACCATAGTCAAGTAAAATCAGTTTAATTGTTGAACCACATTATCGAGGAGCTTTACTGTTAGACCAGAGTTCGTTCACCTTGCCCAGTCAACCTGATTTGAACTAACGTACCCAGTGAGGCTAATCCTGCTTCCTAACTCTCATTTTCTCTATGCTGAACTTGATACTTAGAAAGAAACCTACTTGGCAAGGAGAACCATTTTTTCAATAATGGCAGCATCAACAATCAAAATAACAGATATGCTTTTCTTCTCTAGTAAACGGGAAAATGCTCAAGATAAATTGTGCTTGTAAACGACGACTCAAATTCGATATGTGCAGTGCAAGGGACTAGCTACTTGTACTACTTCACGTGCATTAAACAATCGATGGCAAATGAGTAGACATTTATCGTAGGAAACACTCCCGTAGTTTGATCCTCTTGAACAATCTCAAGTTAATTTGATTCCAATCGCTTTACTCTAAAATAAGTGTAAGTGTTCTATTTTTTCACTCAACTTTTGAAAAGTTTCCATAGCCTATTTCCAAATAGTATTTGAAGTTTTAAACAGAAAAGTTATTTTTCTTTGCAAGAAAGGAAAAAACCCAAAAGCTTTCTAATGAAAAAAGGAATAAAAAAAGGGGAAACATAATGAAAATTACTCTTTTTTGTTTTTGCTTGAAATACCTTGGGGTGTGGATCAGTTATAACAAAGTTAGCATAGGACATAACGAAATTGAACATAGAATACTCTGCGCTAGATATAGTTTTGCTCAATATTGTAAATTGTTACAAAACGGAAATATTAACCGGAAAACTCGAGTCATGTTCTTAAATAGCCTCGTCAGATCAAGACTTTCATATGGATGCCATGCTTGGCACCAAACCCGTTCAGAAAATCTAAACTGTCAGCTGTATACAATGAGTTTATTCACAGCGATAATTTTAGTATGAAACCAATGTTAGACTTCAGTTGAAGCTATCTCCGCAGATTGCTACGTGACCAAAACATCAACCAGAAAACTCGAGTCATGTTCTTAAATAACCTCGTCAGATAGAGACTTTCATATGGATGTTATGCATGGCGTGACGTGAAACCAGTTCAGAAATATCTAAACTGTCAGTTGTATACAACCTTTTTCACATATCAATGGTTCAAAATAGCTTTGAGCGAGTGAAACCTATGGTTCTTGGTGTCTGTACGTCTTCGAATCTCGTTGAGCTTTTTATTATATTTTTCTTGCATGCGTACAAGAGATTTTGTTTTACATAATATATAAGAAATTTCCAAATAATCTTTAGATCCGAGTGCTTTCGGCTAATCTATTTGCCGTTATCAAGGATGTTTTTTCTGACTTAATATGTACTTTTTTTATTTTTTAGCAACAGAAATGTTTTAATCCCTGAAAAACATTTACACGCACGCACACACACACATATATATATATATATATATATATATATATATATATATATATATATATATATATATATATATATAACTTGAATTTGGTGTAGTGGTGCAGCAGATCATTATTTAAACATATAATATTAAATATAACAGACAATGAATGACTATTATATCTGTTCATGTTTACTTTAATTTCTGGTGAAAAAAAAAGCAAAAATTGTACATTTGGATTTGTTTTTATTAAGTTTTATTTAAAACAATTGACCTCATAGTTTCTAATAACCCTACAACCACACAACTCTACAAAAACCAATGTAGTGTATCATTTTACATGCCCGTTCAGAGATTGTATCTCAGATGCTAATATTAAACCCGCTATATATTGGTTTTGCTACAACCACGCTCTCCCGTAGACTTACCTGTCACCTTTCTGATCTTAGTTCTATTAAACAACATTTCTTAGAAAAACATAGACATGTACATAATATTAGACAGATATTAGTTGATAACACAATAATACTCACATATACACACTGTAAAAAGAATCTTAAGATATTGGAAGCCCTCTACATTAAAACAAAGCAACCCATACTCAACAAAATTACCTTACAAACTAGTCACAACACATTACTTGCATTTAGACATTGGTTCTGTTGTAATACTTCGGTCTATTGCGTGGTATGACGTCATAAAACTGCATTTTGAACTTAAGATCTGCGTCTGCTATTCCGCGACCGTTAACGTAGCATAGCAATTTTCAATGTCAAAATAACAAAATATCATCTTTGACGGTGGATATCTTTGTTTCATGTCTGTATAACAACTCTGAGGATGGGTCATGCAAGCCGAAAGCTTAGGACCAACTTCATGTTGGACAATTTTTGTTTTTATTTTCACCAAAAATTAAAGCAAACATTCGAACATTAGAAAGCCTCATGATCAGACATAATAGACATTTATTGACTGTTATACTTAATAATATATGTTTAAATATATATATATATATATATATATATATATATATATATATATATATATATAATCGATATCGATATAATCGATTCTGACATCATGACACTGATTTCATTATAGTGGTGAGGCCCGTGTAGGGATTATCCATGACACTTTTTGACAGGACGAATACGAGACCTGGTGCACCGAATGCCACATGGTCCCAACGACTTCCCAGGTTTTGAATTCAGAGTTGTCCTTCCTAGACCAGTTGCCATCCGCTATAGAACCCAGTCTGTCCTGCTATTTTACCCATAGCTGGAGGGAGAAGATTCATACTTTTCCCAAGGGTATTAGCACGTAAGTGAATGTAATGGATTCGATTGAATTCGAACTCGGCTCTGCGATTCCTCAATCAATCCATTACTCCACCGTGTTCCTATATATATATATATATATATATATATATATATATATATATATATACCCAACTATGGGTAATAGCAGAATAGACTGGGTTTTATAGCCTTAGACGGAAACTGGTGTAGAAGGACAACTCTGAATTCAAAACCCTTGGAGAGTCGTTTGGGGACCTTGTGGCACGTAGTGCACCAGATCTCTGTATTCGGCCCTTCAAAAAGTGTGGTTGGTTCTGCACAAAGCCTTCACCACTATAATCAAATCATATGTGCAGGTGTCTGGCTGTCGGTTCCTTAGAACCGAATTGTTTTGACCTCATACGTCGAAAAAACACGAGAGTCCAGCATATATATATATATATATATATATGTGTGTGTGTGTGTGTGTGTATATATATATATATATATATATATATATATATATATATATATATATATATATATATATATATGCAGAACTCTCTCAGTACGAACAGGATTGTCGAACTTGTTAAATATCATGCACACAAGCAGCTATTTATGGGCAAAAGTGCTCAATATCAGAAACAGAAGATATGTAAATATAAAAATGGACAATGAATGCCACACTAAGCGGCGACAGTCTATTTCATGCTTGAACGCAATCTTCAGGCCATGTGTATTGTGTTTTGTCCCGACTGTTTATATCTCATGGTCAATGGTGCACTATGGGTCGTAAGGTATAATGTTTTATCCTAAGGTTACTGGGTAGTCGGTAACGGTTATGCTTCAAAACCTATCTCAAAATACAAACACGAAAACAAATGTTTAATACGTCACGAATACCTTGTAATATAATACCATGAAAAATATAAATATATGCACTATATACAACGCAGATAATGTAACATACATTAGCAAAAAAAAGCAAATAATTTAAACTAAGCAAATAAGATAACCAAACCAAAATAAATATAAATAAATAAAATGAACAAAAAAATCTAAATAAAAATCTACCATTCATCCATGCATTGAACACTGCTGCCATATCTAGTCTGGTGCCCCTGATATTCATCTCGAGGCTCTTGACAAAAGATCTGCAATGTAATCGATCCTGACTTGGCATCACGGCTCCAGTTCCTTCCTCACAGACATGATGTGGCTTCCTTCTGTCTTTTCTACAAATATTTTCATGGCAACTGCACTGATGAGCTTTTTTACCTGATATCCCGACTACATGAATTTAAGCGTGCTATTAGCTTGGCAATCTAGGTTCCACTCGTTTACTGTTGAAATAGCCAAATGCAACAGCTACTTCTACTCCAACAGTTTCTTTTCTTGCACTTTACGACAGTGGAACTTCCTTCCGTTTACTTGCTTCCCTGATAACTAAAATCTTCAAAAATTTAAATGCGACATCAATCGCCATCTTCTGTCTTGAATCCCGTTCATCTTTTGTTCTTTTCTCAATCCTCCCTATATTTAGTCTTTTCTCTCACTTTCACTCCCTGTAACCCCATATGTACTAGTAACACCCCTGCCTTACTTGAAGGTGAGATGATTTAAAAAAAAAAAACAAGTAAATAATAAGCAAATTAGCAAACTACGTAGGCACAGATAAATACAAGTAATAATATTAATAATAATTAATAACAAATAATGAAGTAATCAATAATAAATAATAAGTTTAAATTTAATCACTAACACTATGAAATAGATATTGGGTTGGTGCATAATTATCAGGCGTTTTTGTAGGCGAGTTATTTGCTGCTGTTTTGTTTAATTTTTTTTTAAATAAAAATGTTATTTTATTTTCAAGTTATAAAAATGCTTGTCGATAATCATATGCTCCGGAATAATCATTTAAAAATGTTATTGTTGAATTATTACGTTTCTTTTTTCATGAAGAATATTGTTTAAAAACGCCTGATAATTATGCACCAACCCAATACAAATAGACACATTCGGATTTACAATTATTTCTTCCCAATAGCCCCCAGAATAATTTGAAACAAAATATACAGGGAGCCCTAGAAAGAAGTAGTTACAGATGACAGTGCGATTGTGTCTTGAAACTGACGCTCGCCATGAAGTATTGATTCCTATCTCCATACTGTCTACATCTGCACACGCTCTTTCTGTTATTGAGTACTCTTCCCCCATAAATATCGCACATGTGAACTTGTTTTTTTCGGAGGATGATCTGAAAGTAATGTCATCTATTTATTTTCACGGAATCTGCAACCCATGTAGGGAGGAAAATAAATAAGAGTTGGATAAAGCGGGTTTTCAACTAAAAAACATACTATTTTTCTACACAGTCACTACCATAAGCTATGCAATTTTCTCCCGCAATGAATAAAAGCCTGCATGCCAGTAAAGACATCATCATTATTAAGAAAATGTTTTTCAGCTCGAACAGATGAAAGTCACAAGGCGCCAAATCCGAGCAATACGGTGTGCGCAGGCGTTCAAAAAGCGTCCATAAATGTCACCAGGTACAGTTTCTTTCTTCATGGAAAAATTCAGTGATACACGTCTACTCCCAACGCCCTTTCATATTATTTTATCAGACTGCCGCTGAGCTACAATATGTAACGAGGTAAAGAAAAAAAAAAACAACTAAAAAACATAGTGTTCACACACATATCTACCTACGTAGCGAATCGACCGCAGTCGGACATCTATGGCCAGTCTTTTTGAAACATTACGGTTTTCTATTATAGTTTGCAATTACTCCTTAAATAAGTTGGTATCTTCAACCACTTTGGTCAATGCAAGTACACGCTGGACTTCCACAAGATCCTTTCTCTTGAGTAGGTTCCCAGAATAAAATATTGTGAATGATTTAATTCTTGCTTCTTTCGCAATGTTCACTAATCCTACCGCTATTGTTACCAGCTTTGGCAAGGCACCATAGAATATGTCGTTAGTCATACGGTACTTTTAACTACTTTTCGTGTCTTCGTATAAATCCCGGCAAATTTCTTGTTCAGTGTCTTCATCACAGTCCATGCACTAGAGCTATATAGAAGAATTTTTTCAACGGTTGTTCTGAAGTGTTCAACTTTGATTTCACGCGATAGACTTGATTTCCATACTGTTTCCATTCTTTTCAAGTGCTATTCATTCTGTCATTTATGTCTTTGCAACAGGAAGTAAGATACAGGAAGTAAGATACAGAGTCATTAACTCGTAACAGTGACTAGGCCGGCTCCTCTTTATTCCACATAAATACAACGTCCACACACACACACACACACACACACACACACACACACATCACATCAATCAATCTATCTATCTATCTATATATATATATATATATATATATATATATATATATATATATATATATCATACGCAGATTGTTTCGCTGTATCACTGCTCATCAGTGTGGCTAGACATGTGATTGCGAAACCCGACCGATTTGGCGCCCTGCGTATGACGATAAACTGCATTCACGTCCTGGGTAAGACGATAAACTACGTCTAACAGCAAGGCTTCTAATCAGGAGGTTTTGAGGAACGTGGAACCACCTCTTAATTGCTGGTGTTCCCAGGTGGTAGCACTTGTTAGGGTCCCAGCTATGGGCAAATAGTTGACCCCACAACCTGACTCAAAACACTATGAAAGTGTAAAAATAGATTTTAATACCAGAAATAGTTAAAAAAAAAAAAAAAAATTAGTATCAGCAATAAATATTTGAAAAAATAAAAAAATATTACCAGAAATAAAAGTCTTGTCGGCGTTAAGAGGTTGGTATGCCACAAAACAAAACAAACCAAACAAAAATATTACCAGAAATAGATTTTTGAAGGAAAAAATATTACCAGAAATAGATTTTTGACAAAACAAAATATTAGCAGCAATAAAAATTTTGTCGTTATTAAATAACCCATTGAGGTTGATATGCCGTAAAACAAACCAAACCAAACCGACTGATTTGACATCAGTCAGAGTCTTTCACCCTTAGACTATCAGCGCACGCAGCGGAAAAAAAAGGGATTTTTTGCGCATAATATGCGAGATATAAGCATTCCCAGCTACCAGAGTGCTCAATTCATAACAATTCCGTTATGTAGAGCTTTGAGCGTGTGAAATGTCTATGTCTCAACGAGGGCCATCCTTCATCGAACCTTGTAGACTTATGTTACAGAATCACAAACAAATACCTGTAAGAAATGACAAAAACCTCATCACTTGAGGACCTCCAAACCAGCAACAGCTAAAATGAGTAGCACAGGTAACTGGGAAAGAAAATAATCACATAATCAAAATGCTGACTTTCCCACATAGATAATGTAAGGTAGGAAGCCACCATCAATAATGTAATGAGTATTAACAGCTACAGGACGTGAGAAACCTATTTCCTGAAAAGATTTTAAGAGAAAGATTTTATAGATTTCAACTGACAGCAATACTTACTGCTCGCTCAATAAATGTCGAATGTTTCCTTATGAGGAAATCTAAATAGCGCCATATATATATATATATATATATATATATATATATATATATATATATATATATTATAAAATAGAGTAGATAAGATGGTCAATAAAACAAAGTCAAACGAAAGGGTACCGATGTAATCAGTACGAAAAACATTTATTAATATTAATCAGGTGACAAAAATGAAGCACGGAGCTTGAGGTTCCAAAATTCGGAATTTTCGAACACGCCCGTGTTCTTCATCAGCGGATGCAAGAAATAAACAGAAGACTATCTAACATTAATTTTTGAGGCGGGTAGATTCCGCTTGTAAGTTAGAAAAAAATCCGTTCCCTGTTTGATTTCTCGCTGTGCGAAACTTTATGTGAAAATAACCTTAGATTTAAAAATTGTGATTGGTTGTGGGTGGAAGGGAAGTGAGACGTTGAACATAGAGGAAAAGTGTTATATGTCCAGGGGTGGGGACGGTATTAGTGTTGAAAGATTTTGTGAGTTAGGATACAGTGTAGGATATATATAGGTAAGTTTCCGAATTCTATTCGCCTTAATCCGAACAACACAAAAAATCTTGCGTGAAGCTCAGCAAAACGACGCACATACACAAAAAGAGAAAATATATAATATCTGTATATCGGACTAAATGTGATTAATTGTATTACATAATTTTCCTTATATGAGAGAATAAGATATATAAATTTCTATTTATCAAAAGAATTCGTCCATGCCTTAAATATTGCTACCTCATATGGTCCATTGTTCCTGCTGTATATCTAGGGATTCTTGATTAAATCCAAAGAAAATTAGCATTATTGTTGTTACTGACCTGGCATCTCGGCTCCAGTTACTTTCTCTTCGCCGTAATGTAGCTTTCTAGTGCATTTTCTATAAATACTTTCATAGTAATTGTTCGGATAAACTCTTAGTTATGGTATCTAGCCATCCAAAGCTAAAGAACCCGGTCTGTCCTGCTATTTACCCATAGCTGGACGGAGAAAAAAAGGATTCATACCTTTTTTCCAATGGTATTAGCATGTAAGTGAATGTAATGGATTCGACTGGAATTCGAACTCGGCTCTCCGATTCCTCAATCCGAGCCGCTAGTATAATTATAAACGACACTTACTTTTTAGATCCCCCTCCTCTTCTTACACATATATAATTACATCAACAAAAATATTACTTTAGTCTAATGAACGCGTTAGACAATATTTCACACCTTGTCATTCATTCGCATATACTATATGTGCATGTGTGTATGTATCATAATGGAGAGGTGCTGAAAATATTTCGGTTCGACTCTATTCCCAAAGTCTAACCAATTGCCCCAACAGCAAAACTTTTTTGAGAAGAGGTTCTTTGTTGGACCGATGCATTTATAGCACCGACTTTTGATTCGCTAGCAACAGCGTTTGTTTCTCAAATAGCTAATATGCTAAATAATTAAGGCTAAAACTGAAGAATTAGTTTTAAAATATATCAATATATATTCTTATGTTATGAGAAAATACACACGCGTGCGAATATTTGTTTTAAATATACTATTCAATGCAAGGCAGTAAAGCCACTAAGACACAAGGTGTTGCTGAGTGTGAAAGTGATATGTCCCGGAAAGGGATCTATTTGAACAAAGTAGCTAAGTGGTTTTGGCTACTATAATCAAGTAGAATATGGTAGCAGTAATCGACTGGTATGCGTCGTAGTCGCAGGTAAGAAGTGTAGATCAATGGCGTAGTCCAGTGGGCGTTGTTATAGACTTATCTCTCAGACTAAGGCTCTCCTGACTCCCCTACACGTCCGTCGGTATTTCTGACGGACACCAGCCAATCATATTCCAGTGAGGGGGAGCATAGGTGTACGCATATTCCATTATATCAGAAAGAATAAGAAAAAAGAGAACCATTATTAAGGAGCGAGAACAATAGAAGCGTATTCAAGGAGACAGTAGATAATAATTGATACTTCATTTAAATTTTTGAAGATCAGATTTAGTGGGAAAGCGTGGGGATGGTAGAGAGTTCTACAAGACGTGCAAGAAAAGAATCTGTTAAGATAGCAGTTATGTTTGCTACTAGCCAATTCAACTGTGAACTGATGAGACCTAGCTGCCAATCTAGTACTGCGCTTAAATTCATAAAGTCTAGCTACCACAGTGAAGAGTTCATCTGAACAGTTACCATGAAGATATTTATAGAAAAGGCACAGTGAAGCGATGGAAAAGTGATTGAAGCCGAGACGTTAGGTCAGGACCAATAAAATTGCAGATTCTTCTTTGGATTTTATCACGAATCTCTAAATATATAACAGGAGCACCGGGCCATATGTGGCAGCAATATCCAAAGCATGGACGAGTGCTCGACTTAGAAATATGTAAGATAGATTCAGGAAAGAAAAATTGTCTATCACGAAATAGTGAATCATCTTCCTTAGCAGCAGGCCTAATTTCTCGAATGAATGATACTGTAGAATTTTAATTCTACATCATTTCAAATAGCTGAAAATAGCTTGTTTTATTTTGTGCAAAAAGTGGATCATAGAGCCTTGATGTTTCTCTGACACCTGGTTGGTTAATTAATACTAACATCCTGTTTTCAACTACGTCCGAATTATATCGACCTAGTTTCTGTTGCTTGCAATTGATGAATTAAGAGATGTTTAATATTCGTACGCGCGCGCGCGTGTGTGTGTGTTTGCCTGTGTATCATAGCGTTTTCCCTAAAAGGGATCAAACACGGCTTTTCCACAGGACTATATTGCTGTGGGTCTGAGAAGACTAGAAAGGGGAAGAGTTGAAAATGTCATTTGGCATTTATAATGTTGTATGTCACGTGATAATTCTATAATACTTTCTTATTTTATGCTTCAAATAATATTTAGAAAATGTTAATTTAATTTTAAATATAACACCCAAAATATTATAAAATATATTAAAATATTTGTCAATCATTTGTTCTCTTACGATAACTACAGCAAAGCGATTATGCTGATAAAAAATTTATTTATTTATTTAAATTCGTTTGCTTAACTTTTCTGAGAAAAAAAAACCTTGTGTAAGGTGATATCATTAGTAGTTTTATCTGTAGGGTTTGAGATTTTAATCTACAGCCCAGCTGACTCACGCATTTCCGCTAAATCTGGGTCCCCGGGCAAAATAATGCGCGCACCATGACACCCATCAAAACAGAGTATCAAGCGTCTCAGAACACCTGCATCAGGTCCTACCTTCTAAATAGTTTACAGGAATTTATACGGGACATTAAAAAAGAGAGTGAAAGACAGACATAATAACTATAACAGATTTCACGCATATTTCAGTTCAGTGATGAAATAATGTTAGAATTACATTAGAGGTGTTTTTTATGTTAAAAAGATGTGAATTGGGATGTCGATATACATATAGAAGGCCATACAAAAGACTAACTGATCATGGTGAAATCCCCTGAGACTGTTGATATGTTGGTTTGAACGAGAACATAAACAAAAGACTTAAGACGGAAACGCACTTTGAATGTTACTAACTGCGTATGTACACGTTGCTTATTGATAACTGTTAATTCTCTGGACTTCAAATGGCTCTGCAATACAAGTTCAGTTCAAATTTCATACTTCAAAAGTAATTCTGTTATCACCCCTCATTAATGATCACTTTTTTTAAAAAAGATAAAACGAATACAAACACACTGTATATAAAGATGTAATATAAAACCATTCAAATGTCGTTTTTAGTTTTAAAACTGAAATAAATTTCCTTTTACTTTACTAGTTAATACTTAATAGCTTAACTAAAATTTGTTATATACATGAATGTGTTTGTCAAAAAGATCGTTTTATTTTTGCTATTAGATGGCATTAGGAGTGTACGTTTTAAAAAATCGCTTTTCATTGCAATGTGCAAAGGCTTATATCAGTATGCATTTTGGGGGGCACCTCGAAGCGGTGTAATGGTTAGCAAGCTTGTTTCGCTAGAATAATTACGATTGAGTAGTGAGTTCGGTCCCCACTGGGTGCGCCCTAATTTCGGCCTTGTACCACATCTAAGCTATGCTTGGAAAATCATTATCAGTGTTCATTTTTAAAAAATCATCAAAATCAACGTATTGTTGTTAATTGTTTCTATTAGTGAAAGATTGAAGAAACCAAGCAACATTTTCAGTAAACACTTTTTAAAAAAATTATAATACAGTGTAACCCGGATATAAGAGACCCGGATATAAGAGAGATTTTCTCTGGTCCCAAATTAGAGCCTGTGTTAATGTATATAAAATAGACCAAACCCGGATATAAGAGAGATTTTCTCTGGTCCCAAATTAGAGCCTGTGTTAATGTATATAAAATAGACCAAACCCGGATATAAGAGAGATTTTCTCTGGTCCCAAATTAGAGCCTGTGTTAATGTATATAAAATAGACCAAACCCGGATATAAGAGAGATTTTCTCTGGTCCCAAATTAGAGCCTGTGTTAATGTATATAAAACAGACCAAAACCGGATATAAGAGACTTCTTCTCCGGTCCCGACAACTCTATATCCGGGTTACACTGTACATTAAAAACATGCCACTCTAAACCATGAACTTATGGAGAAGGAACTGTGAACGACCAAACGTATCAAAAGTGGTTTTTCTCGTACTACACACTTTTTGCTAAACGATTCTCCATTATCAGATGGAGCAATTGTGGTTGAGAGTAATCCCCAGACTCTCCAAATGAAGTGACGAAAAATCATTTGCACCTGCTTAACTATGTTAGTCGCTTTGATATGTACCTTCCGCATAATATATATATATATATATATATATATATATATATATATATATATATATATATATATATAATAATTCTGTTTTTTAAACAAATTTTGATGGACGATGAAAACAGACAGTTTAAATAATCGCAGAGTTCATAATGGGCCAAGCGAAATGAATGACCATTAACCAAACCAAAGATCGGTCTTTGTCTAAAGACATTGATGGAACAGGAGCGAAGTTCTCTCAGCTAAGATCCTTCCAGAGAAACGGATGATTCATTTAAACGGTAAATTGAACTAGCAGTAAACAAGGAAAATGTTCTCTGAGAATTAGTTAAGAGATAGGACGTAATTTTCGACGAGGGCGATGTTTCAGTCGTGACCAGGCAAAAATTGCCATACTTTTCACTCATCTATTCACCAGATAGTATACCTTCAAATTATCATTCATTCCGGTCTTTACGGAATTCAGAAAACGCTTAAGTTACTCAGAAGGTGACAGAAAGCATCAAGAGGTTGTTCCCTGAGAAAGAAAGTCTCTTGGGAGGATGTAATCCCCAATTCTATTCTCCAAGAATATTTCTTTCTCTCTGAATCGAAACTGAAACTGGAAATATTTAAGTCGATAAAGTTACAATCGATTTTTTAAATTATATATTATTTTAATTAATATATCAAGCGAACTTTTCACATCAATCAAAAAATGGCTATTCGGTGAAATTTTCTTTTACAGCCTCCACCAATGAAAAGCGAATAGGATAAATGGGTGTGTCTCTGACATTAACAAAAGCACCTCGATCTTCTTCTTCTGTGTGCTGTGTGCCTTCAGGACGTTGGCGATCACGGCTCTCCACAATTTCCTGTACTTCGTAGTTCTTAAATAATTTTGTCTTTTTCTTATTTCTACTAAATCCTGCTCTGCCATCAAGCTCACCTGGTAATTTATGCCTTGTTTTTCTCTGTCTCACCTACCCCCAATCTGTCCTGTGTGTGTGTCAAATTTTCCAAGCTGTCTTTCCTCATTATGTGCCCTAGCTCTCTCTTTCTGATGTTAAGCTTAAGTTTGTTTCTATTGACTCTAGAACTTCGTCATTGCTCACATGTTTGGTCCATGGTATTCTCAGCATCCTTCTGTAAAACCACTTTCTGTTGCTTCAAGCATCTGCTTCTTCATTTGCGAGGAGATTGTCAAGGATTCGCTACCATACAGGAGAACAGATATCACCTAAAAGTTCAGTACGCTTTTCTTTGGTTCTAAAGAATTTTTTCTGTCTCTTAATATCCTGTTTAGGTTTTGGAAGGCATATTTCGCTATTCCAATACACCTTCGGATCTCAGTGTCGCACTTTCTGTCCTCTGTTAAAAATCTTCCCAGATATTTAAATGTGTGTACTTGTTTGATTTTAGTATCCCCGATTTGTAATTTGCATTTTGGACTTATCATTTTGCTGATAACCATGCATTCTGTCTTTTTTGTAATTTATACTTAGTCTTTTCTTTTCGTTTTCCTTCGCTAACTTTTGTAGTTTCCTTTCCGTGTCTGCTATCAACACTAGAAGGACTGATATTACAGAGTACACTTCTCTTTGTTTCTAAGGAAATGTTAATGTTTCTTAATCCTTTGTTTAGTTTTTGAAGGCATCTTTCGCTTTCCGAATGCACCTCTGGATTTCAGAGTCGTATTTTCTGTCATAGTGTAAAAATTTGAAAAGTCTATTACAACTGAACTGTTTGATTTTGATTGGACGCTCTGTGGTATTGGTCGAAGATAAGCTTAGTTTAAATAATTATAGTTTAACTCACTAATACTAATGAATTAGAAGCCACTGTCAAAATGCTAGACAAATAACACAACTCTCCAACGAACAGAATTAATAAAGTTTGCAAAAAAAAAAAGAAAAAAGAAAAAAGGGCAAAAATGAAATAGTATCAAGCAATCAAGCCAACAATAAATGCAAAGCAAATTAATAGGTAGAAAGGCATAAGAGTTTACAAACTATGAGTTGGTATTTGCGCAGAAAAGCCTGGTTGGACAAGTGAAAACACTGGGTCTGTCTAGTAGATAAGGTAAATCTGGACTGAGTTATGTCAAAACGTAAGCCATACCATTTTATTGGCTAAGAAAAATATCCCAGCATGCATTTCATGGACCTTTCCCTATAAAAGAGGACAGGGGAAAAGTTTTGCAGTCATTCAACTTACCTTGTGAAATCAACAGATACCCACCGTAAAATCCGTTATTAATTATAGGTTTATAAAAAGAAATTATTATTATTATATTAAAGAAATAATATTTATATTATTCTATCTATAACATGTGGAGAATAGTAGAAAGTTTTTGGACGTCGTGGGCACCAAATTGATGTGGGTTTTATTCACATCGTATCAGCAGAAATCTTACTTATTATAAAACGCAGATTGTGTGTGTGTCTGTACGTTTATATATTGGATCGGATTTCCTACATTTTTCAACCGATTTCAACAAAACTTCACAGGACTGCGTAAAATTACCTTGCGGTGGTTCTGACAGCGCCAAAAATTGGAAAAACAATTGTTTTTGCACGAAATCAATTTGAAAACACGATTCTGTCGCCAGAATGAAAGGGGGACAACTCATATCGAGTTATACTTATAAAACCCAGGTTGTTTGTGTGTGTGTGTGTGTGTGTGTGTGTGTTCATTTACATATGGGATCGGATTTCCTACATTTTTCAACCGATTTCAACAAAACTTCACTTTTTTTGGCAGGTAGTGTTTCTTATTGTCTTGCACACTTTTTTCTTTATTTTTACATTCAGAATACTTTAAAAATTCCATTTACAAGACAATAGTTTATAATAAAATTCTATTTAATCGGTAGACTCATAACGATTAAAAACGATTTGTTTGAGTTTGGGTTTGACCAATTCCTAAAATATATATATATATATATATATATATATATATATATATATATATATATATATATATAAACTAATTAAGACATGCGTGTCCGTCAACCTTAAACAATAATCTTTGTCAATTTTATTTTTTAGTCTTTATGCTGGTCGATACTTGATCTATCTCTTACTGTTACATCCCCGGGCAACGCCGGGCTCTACTGCTAGTTAGAGATAAAAGCATACTTGACAGGAAATAAAATGTACAAAAATAACATGAAAGCATGGTAAAATGTATGTTAATTTCATACAATTTATTTATATTTTTTGTTTGTATTAGTGTGTGCATTTTTTAGGTTACAATTTTTCATGGTACATGTAATGCGAGGAACAAGTCCGCTGAAATTATAACGGATGAAAACGCATCACAAAAACCTTTCCAGTTTTTTTTTTCTAAATAAATATATATTATAAAAGAAAGTAAATCCGACAATTATGTTAATATATTTATTGCTTATACTTTATTTTTCTAGTTGCAAATATTTAAGTAAATGGTCAGTTTAAAATAAACAGTACTAACAATATTTACCAGGATGAATGTCCGAGGACATATTTTCTATGAAATTTCTCAGACATTCAGGCCGGTAAATGTTGTTAATACTGTTTATTATAAACCGAGCACGTACTTAAATATTTATACCTATAAAAAAAATAACGTATAATATATATATATATATATATATATATATATATATATATATATATATATATATTACAATGAATCATTCATACAAAAAGTAAATTAGTAAAATTAATGATATAAAATGGCGATATCCCTTCACTACCAAAATTTTTAAAATGCATTAACCTACTAATCACTCGATGAATGTTATGATCCTTGTTTTTAAAATTATAAGTTTTATAAAGTCTTTCTTAAATACGGAAGTACTTTTGACTGTAAATTCGGTCATCTTCAGGCATGGAAATTATTTTGTTTTTGGTGGGATGTCCGTATTTCTGACAGGAACAGTTTTTGTTGAATGCTGGGAGTAATTTTATTATTTTTTTTTTTTATTTAATTTATTGTATACAACGTTTTTATGTCATTGTTTTATTTTATGTTAATTAATAATTTTCATCATTAATATTTTATATTTTATTGTTATTTATTTATAATAATAATGTCCCTACCAACCCATCAACGTCTAGCATCCGATTTTCTTAGAACGATAGGCATTAATTCGTCAAATATTGTAATGGTCATCAAATTTTGTACCTCCTTTGATGTGATATCGAGAATTACTTGATGTCTTGTATTTGTGGTCTTATGCTAAAACTAGGCTCATCTTTGCAAATAATGAGACTCCATTGGCGATAACAGTAAATGCTTAATAATACGAGTTCTACAGTGAATAAAGTAAAATTACACAAAACAAAACGCAACAATAAAAAAATCAAAGTAATAGACGAAAAAAAATAATTCTGTGGAAATGTTTTTTATTCTAGCGTCCCTGAAAACTGAGATAGGAAATCGAACGGCAGCCATTACAGGACAGCCGCACCTTGCGACACAATTAGATTGAAAACTTAGAATAAGCAAAGAAAAATATTAAAGAAAAACTCCTTTTAAAACCGGTATTCTGTGAACGGAGTACATTAGCACTTTGTTCGCGGTTTGTGTATGGTCTTTTGATAACTGAGATGCCAGCTTCTGTTTCAGTAATACGCAAAAGAACATTCTTAGCTCTTTTACACCTTTTGGTCTAATCCTAATGTGTGTAACTAGATGATGAGTGGGGGGTATTTTTAAGGTCTCCACCTTTCCTTTCTTCTTTTTACCCCGTTTTTTGCTGTTCTTGGTTATTTTATTTGTTTATATTTATTGTAATCAATTCCTGTATACAAAAAAAAAGTGTAGATTCTTAAAAATGAGATGTTCTTTTAGATCCTTTTTATGTGTTTTCTTTCTAAGTTTGTCTTACGTATTTGCATTGCTTGTTCCCTTCAACTTTTATTTTATTCTCGTATGGGCTTAGATTCTTTAGCCTCAAAACATAAGAAGTTCTGTGTTCGCTTAGGCACGAAATGTTAAATCTATAATGAAATACACACACACACACACACACACACACACACACACACACACACATATATATATATATATATATATATATATATATATATATATATATATATATATATATATGGGACAACGATATATAAATTTTTATATATCAAGAACAGTTTTGGAGGAAAGATGTAGGCATATATAAAATAAATTCCCAAAATTGTTTCTCACAATATATTGGAGAAATATGCATAAATTAAAAAAAAAACGCATCTATAAACATAAATGGGACCTTATACATAATTTATTAAATGCACTAGTCATAAATTCGACCACAATTTTGATCTAAAAAATGCCACACTTGAAAAAATAGAAGTAATTTACTCAGAAAAAGATTCCCGAGATTGCCGCGATCGAATCTTAACAAAATGTAAATATACGCCCCGGTTTTTCCTTATCTTACCTTTCCTGAAAGAATTGCTACTCTCCCAAGCCAATATACACGACTACAAATATGTTGAAAATCAAAAGAAAACGTTAAATCCATCACCTTTTGTTTTTGAAGATGTACAGCACCTACGTCTATTTCTTACCATAACAATCTGATGGCAATTTAAACCATACTCATTTATTATTTTTTTTAAATTTGCATATTACACGCTTGATATTTTCTAGACTTTAAATTATGACACTGTGTCCTCCGCAGCTTTTGACTGACCTCTAAAGCACCTAATGAACATTCATGAACCATCTCAAATTTATGTCTTGATAAACCAATGAAATTCCTGTTTATATATATAAACTCGTGCAACAAAAAAATCCTACATCGCCTGGATTAAGTTTCGTTATATATATATATAGGTAACTAGGTAAAATAAGTAAAACAATACTATAAAAAATTAATTCTGAACTTAGGAAGAAGTTAGGAGTAAACCAGTGGAAAAATGCAAAAAACAACTATTGACTGATTCCACAGCATAAATAACAAACAAAATTGCCAATTCCTACAATTAGACATAAAAGAATTTTACCCATCCATAACAGAACGCATGTTAGATAAGGCCATCAACTTAGCTCAGGAACAAATAATAATAAAACCAAGCGAAGTCAACATCATTAAGCACTCCCGTAAATCATTACTATTCCACAATGAAGAAGCATGGATAAAGAAAAATGAGATATTTGACACTACAATGGGAAGCTTTGACGGTTCAGAGACATGCGAAATCATAGGTATTTACTTACTACACGAACGGAGCAAAATAATAGATAGAAATGACACAGGATTCTACAGGGACGACGGTCTCATAATCTTAAGAAACTGTAACAAACAAAACACAGACAAAACTAGAAAAGCAATAATAAAGATTTTTAAAAATAATGGATTCGACATAGATATAAAAACTAACCTAAACGAAGTAGATTTTCTAGATGTTACGTTCAACCTAAGAAAAGGCACATATAAACCATATAGAAAACCTAATGATAAACCACTCTACATACACACATCTTCCAACCACCCGCCTTTTATAATCAAACATACCAAAATCGATTAACCGCAGGCTTCCCGACAATTCCTCCAATGAATCCATATCTAACAAAGCTAAGACTATGAAACAGCCCTAAAAGATAGCGGATTCTCAGCAGCACTCACATACTCACCACAGAACACAAAAAAAGGCCAACAGGAGAAGAAATATCATGTGGTTCAACCCACCGTACAGCAAAAACGTAAAAACAAACGTAGGAAAATATTCTTTAAACTCTTACACAAACACTTCCCAGAATCAAGCACCCTACACAAAATATTCAACAAAAACACAGTAAAAATCAGCTACAGCTGCACCGAGAGCATGGCACAAATAATAAAAAAGCACAACAGGAAAATTATCAACAAACCACACGAACAAATTAAACCCACGTGCAGCTGCAGAATAAAGAACGAATGCCCCTTAAACGCAAATTGTTTACAAAACAACGTAATATACCAAGCCACGATAAAACCACCAGATAATGAAGAAAAAGTATACATAGGAGTAACTGAAGGACTCTAGAAACAAAGAAATTATACACACAAAACATATTTCCCAAATAGTAAATATGCGAATAGTACAATGCTTTCTAAGTATATCTGGGAAATTAAAAACAAAACGCACATCACACCAAAAATATCTTGGAAAATAAGGAAAAGATCATCAGCCTACAACAACCAATCAAAAACTTGCAAACTTTGCTTGGAGAAAAAAATAGCTATCATTACTTTCCCAGACCAAAATAAATTATTAAATAAAAGATCCGAGCTCATCTCAAAATGCAGACATGAAAACAAATTTTTACTACGTTACTTAAAAATTGAAAACGGAAAAAATAAAATAAAAACAAATAAACAAAATAACAATAAAATACGCAAAATTAATTAATCCAAACAAATTACCAAATCACACCTGTTAGAATAGACGAAATAGAATAATAATAATAATAATAACACCAAAAATCAACGAACCCAAATAAATAAAGTAAATAATAAACAAATTAGCAAACCATTGTGACCAAAATATTAGTTAGACTAAAAAATCAAACCTAAAAATCGGACGAAAAAAATAGCTATAACTGTTATATAACGATAAAAAAATGAATAAATAAAAATAAAAATAAATAAATACTACGTTACTTAACAATCGAAAACAGAAAAGAGAAAATATACAAGTAAAATAAATTGACCTAAATTCATCCAAGTAAATAAATAAACAAACCAATCCCGATAAAGTTACCGTTAGAAAAAAACAAATAAAGATAATCAACCCAAATAAACACAAATTAAAAACTGTTCCTGCCAAAATATTAGTTAGAATAAACTACAACAATCAACCCCAAAACCGAACAAATAACTTTAATTAAATTCTCAAACTAAAACAAAACTGTTAAATAAGTGATATAAACAAATTTTTACTACGTTAATAAAAACACCGATGAAAAAAATAAATAAATAAAATAAGAAACAAAAAAATAAAAATAAAAACAAGCAATATAAATTAACCCAAATAAATAAACAAACGACTTCCGGGAAAATAACCGCCATAATAGACTACCCACAATGCACCACTGACCCGTATATATATATAAATAGCCGAGAAAAATAACAGCACAAGTGGCCTGACGATTGCATATAGCATAAAACAGACTGTCGCCTCGAAGTGTTGACTTCTATGTTCACTTTTATATTTTTTATATATATATATATTATCATTTTTATTATAATGTTACAGCTCTGTTTTATTTATTTTTCTTTTTTTCAGCGTTCGTTTTTTTTTGCTTTTCCTTTACTTGGTTTAATCTGATATATATATATATATATATATATATATAGATAGATAGATAGATAGATAGATAGATAGATACATAGATAGTATGACTAATTCGAAAATGTTTTTGTGGCACGTTTCATCCGTTAAGACAATTTTAACTGATGAAACTCGTCACAAAAACTTTTTTCCAATTTGTCATACTATTTTCTCAATACTGTTTGCTGATATAGAAAAATTATATATCGTTACGTCATGTCATATATATATATATATATATATATATATATATATATATGTGTGTGTGTGTGTGTGTGTGTGTGTGTGTGTATGCATATATATATATATATTATATATCATATATATATATTATATATCATATATATATATATATATATATATATATATTATATGTATATATCTTATATATATATATATATATATATCATATATATATATCATATATATTATATATCGTTATGTCATATCATAAATATATATATTAAACATGGCTATTACTGTGTAGCGGCAAAACATTTTTTAAATCCGATAATTTATAATATTTATGCTCTGTAAATTTACATTGAGCACTGTTTTGTAAAATAAGAATAAAAAATATCAATAAGGACAGTGGATTATATATTTTAGTGTTCTTCCTTTTATTTATATATACATATATATGTATGTATGTATATTCAAAGAACAAAGCAATATATATGATTTTTGTGTATTCGCTAATGAAGATATTATAGCCGCGGCGTTTTTTGCTGGAACTAAAAACAAACTGAAGATTAAATATGTTTTCTTGACTTCAATCTATGACATTGCTATTGAGCAAAACAGTATCATTTTTCTAAAATCGTTACTGCCATTAATTTTCAAAATAAACCATAAAATTCATTTCTTTTTTTTTGTTTTTTTGTTTTTTGTTTATTTTTTTAAGAATAAAATTTTATATGCCCAAAGAAAGTCTCTAGGACTTGTTCCGAAATATAAATGCAAGCGAAAAACAAAATCTTTTTTTCTTGTAATGCCATACAATTACTGAGTTTTCAATTCAAATCATAATTTTAAAAAACACGAAATGGTAATTCTATAAAACTTTTGTTTCCTTGGACCATGACGTTGGCACTTATACGAGATGTTTATATGTGATTTTTTCTCCACTTTTTTTTTTTTTTTTTTTTTTTTTTGGGGTCGTCCCTGTATTTAGAAAACCATATATTAAAAAACACACACACATACACACACATGAAGAGACATATATAGCTTACACACCCAAATACTGATACAAACACACACACATACATGATATAAGAGAGACAAATACAGTTTATATAAGTGCATATGCACCTACACACGTGCGTGTCGACAAATTTACAGTTCGGCCAAGAATTCTTTTCTCCCAAAATTCTGATGTTTGGGCATTTGTTCTGAGTTTGAGAAATAGCTCATGTCAAGAATTTTGCAACATGCCCTAGAATGTATATATGCAATCATATACATATATATATATATATATATATATATATATATATATATATATATATATATATATATATATATGATTGTATATATTTCTGAACTCTTGTCTCATATTGATTTTTTGATGTTAAACCCAAATGTCTTCAGTGAACTACAAAAACAAAGCAATTGGCCTTGCCGTTCCAATAGATTTGTAGTCGACTATATATATATATATATATGTGTGTGTGTGTGTGTGTGTGTGTGTGTGTGTGTGTGTGTGTGAAACAACGTAAAAGTTTCGGAAATTGAACAGCATGCGCAAGACAGTAACATCTAAAACAGCGTAATATAATAAACTAAATTGCTTTAAGATCGAAAGAAACCGAGAAAATATTGGAATCCTATAAGGTCCCTGGAAAACGAAAAACTAACAAAATAAGCCCTACATGAAACACATATTGAGCCTGAAAAAGGGGCACTTCGAGATGGTGTAATGGTTAGCAAGCTTGTCAATTAGAACAATTACGACTGAGTAGTGAGTTCGATTCTCACTGGGTGCCCCCCATACTAATTTCGGCTTTGTGGCACATCTAAGCTATGCTTGGAAAATCACTATTGAGCCTGAAAAAACAAAACAAAACAAAACAATATGCAAATTAAGCACCAGCTTACAACACCACCTCAAACCGCGTAACATTTGCCTAAAGATGAAATAGTAATGATCACCTTTCCAAACCAATATATTATTTCTAAACAAAGGATCAGAGATTTTACAAATACTGACACAAAAGTAAATACCCATTACCTTACAACTGCATCAAAACTCCAATTATTAACCCGTAAACTTAAACTGATAAACTTTCTATGAAAATTAATACCCTGCTTTAGGACAGGAGAAAGTATACAAAAATAAAATAACTAATTAAAAATAAACTGAAGATTAGCACTAAAAAGATTAGCACTAAAAAGATTAGCACTAAAAAGATTAGCCTCAAACAAGCTAGTTTCCGAGCTATTTGCCCTGTTTTCAACAATGCTGGTAGACATTGATCTCCATCGCAATATCGCCCCATCAACATTCTTAGTATCATTAGCAAACTCCTTGTCTATTATCAGCAAGGATCTAGTTGATTACTTTACCATAAACAATGTTATGAACGACAAACAATATGGTTTTTCGCTACTCTAGGTCTACTGCTGATGTTTTAACTGTCATCGTCCACAGAATCAGTGAAGCGCTCCATGATAGCTTCTTCATCATATATATATATATATATATATATATATATATATATATATATATATATATATATATAGCTAGTCTATTGACAAGATGTGGCATAAAAGGTTTGGTACGCAAACATACCAGCTATGGTATCTGTGAAAGAGTTTACGCAATCGTCAAGTCTTATCTCTCTGTGAGGTCAGCGGAAGTTGTTGAGAATAGCCGGTTTTCTGAGGCTCATAAGAGCCAATGCAGGCGGCTCCTAAAGCTCTCCCGCCCGCCCGTCCTACTCTCTGCTTTTTATTAACGATCTGCCTCAGAATATTCTCAGGTAAAGTAGATGGTACCACAATTTAAAGACGCACTTCCCAAAATCAAGACCCTTACAGCTGACCTCTGCTCTAATAGCTCAATTGAAAAAAAAAAGACTCTCGATATCTCAAAAAGCAACATTAAACCCTCAATTTTCTCCAACCGTGATGAACGGTTGCACCCTCAATAAGGCGTTGTTTTGAACGTCTGTTGGATCTAATGTTCATTCCAGACCTCAAGTGGAAATCTTATATAAGATCCACTGCTACAGATGCTGGGAAAATGATCGACTTATTCTATCGTTCTTGGAAGCACCTGAATCCTTCTAGCATGCTTTATCTTTGCAAGAGTCAGATTAGACCTCCCCCTACAACACACACACCACAAAAGATAGAGTATAGTTTCCATAGCAGAGTTGGGGCTGTTCAACTCTCACTTTCAATCTTTGAGAGCGTTAAAAATCATTTACGTGATCCTTCGGCGGGGGGTTGCTTATTCTCCAATCTGCAGTCTCTTTGGCAGAGATGCAACGTTGGAAGCCTATCGCTACTTCCATAGTAAATTATTTACTTCCACAAATTCAGACCTATGGTATGCCATGGTACTTAGACGGATTCGAATCAGCGTCAATTCCTTCGTATTAAGTAAGGTGAAAGTTACACTGAAAGAGCTTTTATTGAATAACTGCAACTTTGTGGAGGAAACTCCCGAGTGGATACTTCCCTAAACTCGACATATCCAAGGTCATCGTTATCTATGTTCCTTATTCTCATAACCTCTTTTTCATTGATATTCGCACACATCATTGAACATAACCATTTTAACAGTTACACTTTAAAATGAATGACATTGGTGCATTTTATTGGGTGAACGTTAGTATTTAAAGATCCCTATCACCGTGAAGTTCCAAAGAGAGTGAAACTGTAGAAGGAAGAGTAAGTAACACATGATCATTTAATGCAGGAAACTAGCAGTGTTAATTTCTGCGTTCACACTGTTTAAACAAACCTTCTAACCCTGATTGAGTAAATTCAACCAATACATATTGCAAATCTTCAACTATAAATAGTTCACAGTGTCAGCTGGGTGTAAAAAAAAACAGTGCTCGTAAATCAAAAGAGCTAAGATATCTATATTAAAAATAATTATACTTTTGTTCCTCACAGCTCGATGCTACTTCATGGGCGTAACAATCATCAGGCATAACTTGATACTATATGTCATCTTCAGGCATAAAAATTATTTTGTTTTTGGAAGATGACTGAATGTACAGTTGAAAGTACTTGCGTATTTAAGAAAGACCTTATACAGCTTATAATTTAAAAAAGAACAAGGATTCATTGAGCGATTAGGAGGTTAATGCATCTTTAAAATTTTGTTAGCGAAGAGATTTCACCATTTTATATCATTACCTTTACAAATTTATTTTTTGTATGAATGATTCAGTGTAATAGAAATTGAACTGCATCACATATTTATTATATATATATATATATATATATATATATATATATATATATATTACCTCACCAGGTCTAATAAAACTGTCAAACTGACCAGAGAATTCAGAGCAGCATGTATCTATCCAGCTCTTATCTCAAATAACAACTTAAAAGAGACTGTTTGACCAACACAAGGAATGTTAAAAAAGTCATGTTAAAAAGATAAAAAAATAAAAAAACAAATGAAAACTACAGACAAAAGTTCATTTTCTCCAGCAAAAGATTCATTTCTGTAGTTTACTGCTATCAGCAAGCAGAAATATTTCTCCTCCCGACGATGGCCATTTTGGTCGAAACTAGTCGAGGAATCTAAATGAAATAATAATAAAAAAAACGAAAGAATATTAATCTACAACCCAGTGTGTCTAAAGATTTTAATTTTTTAATATTTTTTATTGTTCAATATATATATATATATATATATATATATATATATATATATATATATAATAATAATAATAATAATAATAATAAAAGGCTTAAACACTAATATTCCATGGAATATTAGAGTTTAAACCTTTTATTATATCCTTACTCTGTCCTGGACATTGAGTTCTACCTGGATTCTATCCTCTTGGAATTTTTATTCAAAAAATATACATGTATGGGTATTTATATATTTTGCATATGTATGTGTATATTTACCACTAATAATATTATCTATCTATCTATCTATCTATATATATATATATATATATATATATATATATATATATATATATATATATATATACATGTATGTGTGTGTATGTGTGTGTGTTTATTTGCTAAAAAAAATAAGATTCGTAGTAATAAAAATGTTGGATTAAATTAATCTATTAATTTTTTTAGGAATATATATTATTCTCTGTGGCAAATGATACCGGTTTTCCTTCCCTGTCCATTTTATTCACATCGTCTCAATTTTGCTTCAAAAAGACTGGTTATTTTACTTCTTTCTACACCCGAAGAAGTATTGTTATGTGTCTAATGTGTATGAACAAGAGCTTCCCTTTCTTACTATTCACCATCGTTAAACAAAAAAGATCCTCTTGGGGTTGTGAATGGACAGATGAAGTGTGACTAAGATAAAAAAAAAGAGGACTGATATTTATAAAATGCGATCGCAATCTTTTAACGATGATAGCTATGACCCATTTTCCAGCTCTATTTTATTCCTCTTTTCAGAAAATATATACATACGCACACGGTTGGCAAGAGACTTGTAATACCCTCATTATCTAATCATCTGTGTGATTTATGGCTGTTGAAACAATGCCAATAGGTATGACATTATACAGAATGCAGGCGAATCTTTTTTTCGTGCGGCCTCGGAAGCGCGCTTCTAACAACTGTGTTATATTTTTACACACGCTTTGGCACACAAGCAATGAACACGCACATACACACAAATAAATGTATGAAAGAATGAACGAATTTCGGAAAACATATTTGCATATAATTAGGTTTTCTCATCGTGAAAAGTAACTCAAAGAATTTTTCTCGTCGGAATCTATCATTGTATGTCTATAAGTCTACCTATTCGACCATATATTGATTTTTGCTATCGCATCTGGTCTGGTGCTTCTCTTGGATATTTAGAGATTCTTGATAAAATCCAAAAAAGAATATAAAATGTTATCGGCCCTGAGCTGATATCTCGGCTCCAGTCATTTGCACACACCTGTAATCTAGCTTCCCTGGGGTTTCTATAAATATTTTCATGGTTATTATTTTGATGAGCTTTCATCTTTGAGGTTTTATGGTGGCTGTAGTAAGAATAGCAAATATTAATGTGTTGTTTTTAGTGTAGGAAATACTGTGATATGTTTGGGTCAGTAATCGTGGCTAGCTAAGTTTAAGATAAACCCTTTTGGCCTTCTGCTGCATTTTTGTATTAAAACAAAATAAATATTGCTATCTAATTCATTTTCTAGACTTTACGAATTTAAGCGCCGTACTAGATTGGCCGCTAGGTCTCATCATTTTACAGTCGAAATAGCTATGACAAGTCACATTCCCACTGCCGTAGCGTATTCCCCTATGCCTTTACTGTAAATACTTTCATTATAATTGTTCTGATGAACTTCCTCTATGGGACCCAGACTTTATGAACTATAAGTTCTATGTTAACAGTTTCTTCTCTCGCACTTCTCACTTGTGGAACTCTCATCCGGCTTTCTGCTTCCCAGACAAAAATTTAAATGCAATGTCAATCATTATCTTTCTACGTAATTCCGGTTCTTTTATTGTTCTCTCTCCTTAATAATGTTTTTCGTTTTCTTATATTCTTTCACACTGAGTAACCCTTTACGTCTTAGTGGCTTTATTGCCTTGCTTCGGGGGAAATTAATAAAAAAAAAAGAAGCGCCCTCTCGTCACCCACAGCATTACGTGATCCTTTAAATATCCAGTTTCTTTTCATGATTGTTGTTTCTCTATCCATTTGCACAAAATTATTTTCTTCTACTTCACTTGCCTTCGATGTTTCATGTGAGTGTTAATTTCTCCAAGCCTTATTTTTTTTTCATTATGTGCGTATATCCACCGTCTCTTTCCTATTGTTAACAAGTTTCTTTGTAATTTATAATCTCCTGGACGATTCCTCATTTGTCACATGCTCTGTCCATGTTATTTGTAACATTCGTCTCTGAAACCACATCATGGTCATTTCAAGAATATTCTCTTTAAAAAAAATAACAACGAAATAGTTGAGGATTCACTGTCATATTGGAGTGCAGTATTGCACTATTTTCTTTGTTTCTAATCTAATGAGTAGAATCATGTAATAAATGAAAGCCCCTCTTCGGAAAAGAGACTCTATCCTGAACGTCCTGGGTATGACGATAAACTACATCCGGCAGCAAGGTCTCTGATCGGGAGATTGGAGATTTTGAGGAGCATGGAACCACCTCTTTATCAATGTTATTCCCAGGTCCAACCTTACCCGGGTGGGTATCACTTGTTAAGGTCCCAGCTATTCGCAAATAGTTAACCCTCAAACTGGAGTCAAAACATTATGAAACTATAAAAATACATTTTTATAGTAAAAATACCAGCAATACAATGCTCCTAAGAAAATTAAATTTCGGCATTAAATGGACCATAAGGAGTTCATCTGCTGCTAAACAAACAAACTGTCCGCTTGGAAATATTCTGACGTTAATAGACGTTAACCTCATTTTGTTCCCGGACGAGAAATCGCAACCTGCGGAATATCACCAGGCTCTTCGAAATGCTTGGATTTTGCTTAAACACCAATATCAGATGAGAACTTTTAGAACTTTGCCTATTTGAATGTGCTTCCCCGAATTACCCAAATACAAAATCTTTTTTTTTTTTTTTTTTTATCAATCTCTAGATTTGATTACAAAGTTGAAATTTATGATCGTTTGTACGTTTTGAGCGGAAAAAAGATGATGTAAATATAGGCCCGATACGCTCCTCCCCCAAGAAAGGGTACAAACCCGTTGCCCATCTCCTTCTCCACCCCCTTAATCTCAAATCTTCTGCGTGTAGTGGCATGTTCCAGAATTTTTAGTCTTGGTTAAAAGTTGCCGATAGGAGGAACTTGCTGGTCTTAAAATGGGCGAATTCAATCACTTTTGAATGAAATGTATATTTTATTTCATTTAATTTTTTTTTCTTGATTCTCTGCAGTGTCTTTTTACCTTTGCTTAAACGTTTATTTATATTTATATAAATATTCGTACTAAATCGTGTTTTTTAATGTAATGTTAATTGATCGGGGTTGCAGCATATGATGAAGTTTTTTTTTTTTCTTTTTGGTGCTTTCTGACTGGGTATTATGATAATGAAGTTTGAAAGAGTTGGTATTCGGACATATACGAAGGTATGTACACATGTTTGGACTGGGGTATCTGTGAGCCGCAACTCGACTCTCTAAATAAGTTATATGAAGACTCATTCAAGCCATCGGGATTGTTTTCTTTTTTTGTTTTGTTTGTTTTTCTTTTTGTCTTTTTTTTTTGTCTTATTAATAGGAGCAGGTAGGCTCTCCTATCGCGTAGTCCGACCCCTCCCCACCTATTGAACATGGGTCTCATCTCTAGCTTCCTGTTTAGAAAGAGGTTTCTTTTCTTCTCTTTTGTCAGGCTTCAATAGTGGTGCTGTCATGAATTTTTTTGTGATATGCGTGGATGACGGCAACGTCTCTTCATACTGAGAGTACCAGGTTGGCGGTTTTCTGGTTGCTGTACCCGACTGGTAGTTAGGAGCCCTAACTCTTGCGTAGCGTCTTGAGAGGCTGTTCTGATCAACAGTTGCATATTTTTTGTTTGTTTGTTTTTTTTAAGCGTTTCACCCAAAGCAAGGCGGGAAGCCACTAGGACGCAAGGGGTTACAGAAAATTAGGAGCAAGATCATATAGGAGTGATAGAAGAAAGGATGAGGAGAAGGGTAGTGGATAGATCAAGGCAACTGGAGATGTCGATTGACATTACATTTGAATAGCTGGAGATTATAGCTCTCAGGGAAACTAGAATAGGGAAGGGAGTTCCACAGGCGAGAGGTGCGAGGCATGAAGCTATTGGAGTAGAAGAGACGGCTACATTTAGTAGTTTCGACAGTGAAAGTGTGAGAGCGGGATGCCAGTCTCGTAGGGCGCTTGAACTCATGACGTCTGGGAACCAGCGAATGCAGCTCCTCAGAGCAATTGCCATGAAAGTATTTGTAAAACATACAGAGAGAGGCGACGGCGCGTCTGTGGGAAAGTGTCTGTAGAGGAGATGCCAGATCAGGGCTAATTATATTGCATATCCACCTCTGGAGCCTATCAAGAACCCTGAGGCAAACAGAAGGGGCTCCAGACCATATATGGCAGCAATACTCCATGCAAGGGCGAATTGTTGATTTGTAGATCCGGAGGATCGATTCAGGGGAGTATCTGAGTTCTTGCAGCGTCATTTCACGCATGAATGGGTGTCCCAGCAAGCACCTCTGGTGGGCAACTCCGAGGCTGCACTACGCAGCAGTTTGCGCTAGTTCTCATCCTGCACATGTTTTCCTTACTAAAATAACACATCATGTCTATATACAACCAAAGATATAAATCTAAACAAGCACAACAAAAACACTAAAACCCCTTAACCTTTCTTTCTCCAACATTCGTTGTATTCGTACCAAATTCTGCAGTGTGGAATCGTTCCCCTTCGAAAAGTCTCCGGACATCCTTGCTCTCTGCGAAACTAACCTTAACTTCTCAATTTTCTCTGATTTCTCGATTCCTGACTATATTCCTCTCCTCAGAAAGGACTCTAATGTCCACATGCATGGTCTGAGAGTTTATATCTGTGAACATCTCCCGCTGGCTAGGGAACACTCTCTTGAATCATCAGACCATTCTTACATGTGTCTCCGTCTCTCTCTACTTAATTAAGTCAGCTATCCCTTCTTTCTCTACCGTTCCCCTTACACTTATGACTGTTGCGTGCTAGATAGTATTTCCGATAATATAGACAAGGCTATCTCCCTACACCCGTTTGCAAGCATATGTGTCCGGTGATTTTAATGTGCACCATACCAGGTAAATTAAGCACTCATCAATGCTTTCATTCCAGCAAGTAAATACCAAATTATACTGCGTTCATTTCCTTGATTTTCACCTGCAGGATCGGTCGCTATAGCCCAGAGGAAACACTTCTTCCGGCTGTACCAAAGCGACATGTCTGATTGCAATAGACGTCTCTTTGTGTCTACTCGTAACGAGTGCAAGCGTGCTCCCAATGAAGCGAAGGTACTGTTTGCTGATAAAATGAAACAATGTATAGCTTCTTGCAGGTTTGGTTCTAGAGATTATTGGCGGCTCTGAAAGTGTGTGCTGAACAACAGTAAATCCTCAATCCTTCCTCTATTCAATCAATTCAAAGTCCTGACATCTACAGCAGCTATAGTTGAATGCCTTGTAATTCTCTTCCAACTCAACACTCGACTCATTTGAAGTACCCACACCTGATTTCCCCGACTAGAACAGAGGCTCTACTGAGTGATATGTACATAACCCCGTCGCTGGTCTCTGACATCATTTCTAAATTAGACTCCTATAAGGCAAGTGAAAGTTACGGGATACCAGCCGTCGTCCTAAAAAAAATATACTCCCGAGCTGACTCCAGTTCTCTCCAAACTCTGCAAATACTGCCTCGCTGCTTCCTGCTTTCGAGCTTTTTGGAAGTGATTCTCTGTAGTTCCTGTTTTTAAGAACTCTGGAGAACCTTCTGATTCCTCTATCCTATTACCCCTGTTAGTCTCCTACTGCTTTTCGGCAACGTATTCGAGGCTACCTCTCACAACCTACTCTCTGACAAACAATATGGATACCGTTTTGTCAGCTCTACCGTTGACGTGCTTACGTCCGTAACTGAATATATATCAAGCTTTTGATGATAACGATGAATCTCGAGCTGTGGCTCTAGATATCTCAAAGGCGTTTGACAGTTTTTAGCATGCTGGTCTTCTACATAAGCTTCTGGGCTTCTTTATTACAGGACGATTGTTTGATTTACTCCCATTAAGGTTTTAATAATCCTTAATAAATTACTTTTATTCGATTAAAAAAGGTTAATGTTTTTCTGGTGCTGAGTTGTTCAGGCGCCCAGTCGGTGGTGTTGAGTTGGTGTTGTTGTCCTCATCTTTGTTGCTATTAGGACAACGTTTCGGACGTTGTGCTCCTTCGTCCTTCATCAAGTGTTGTAATTCCATGGATCAATAGCCTAATGGATTAAATCGTTGGTTCTTTGATTTGATGACAGCAATTGTGAGTTCAATCCCAAGGACGTGTAATGTAGCCAAGTAATGACTGGGCAGTACTAAATAATCATCACTGAACGAGAACAGTCTACTCTCTAGATTAAATAAAGGGTTAATTTTAAAATTCGCTAAAGGTCACCCGGATAGACAAACACCTGATGAAGGCCAGAGAGATACTAGCAGAAACAGATGAGGAAATTAAGCTGAATGTAAACAATAATAACTTCTCCTCAGAGAAATTCAGACAAAAATTCTTCCAGTTTAATTGTTACACTGGATAGTGTTCAGACTTAAAAGGTTGTCAGTGGCTAAACGTGTTGAGGAAACGTTCCTTGTCCAACCGAATGGCCAGATTGATTGCTTCTGTTTTGAATCCTTACTCGGTCAGACCGGAAGCGTTGCAGTTTCCTACCGTACATATAGTAAACAAATTGTAACGTAGTCAAAAGATCGACTTTCTCTTCCATATATTGTCATTAAATGAACAGTTTCTCCATACGAAATGACATGGGAATCCAATAAAACTAAAGAATAAAGTGAAAAGTATAATTTTATATATTTCATGGTCATAAAAATTGATATCAGATATGGCTGTTTTCAATTTTTACATAATCCTTATCTAACGGCTTTTTGAAAAAACTTGCTATATTATATTACGGGCATAAATTACCTTGAACTCTAGACAGTATATATATATATATATATATATGTGTGTGTGTGTGTGTGTGTGTGTGTGTGTATGTGCGTGAAAAGACAGAAATATAGTGAGAGCTTGTGTAACTTAGAAGTTTTTTCCTATATAAAAATGAGGTATTCTCATAATTTTCTGTTTTCAATTTTGAACGGCGGTTACGTGCAAAATTAGAAGATACATATGAGAAAAGGAAGTTCTAAAATATGTTGAACGACAGCTATACATATTTAAATACATGCGAAAACTTACATACACGCACGTGTGCACATTATCTGTATATGAGGTATTCGTGTATGCAATTTAGTGCTTATATCTTTCATCGCAAGCAATTTTAGTATCATTATTTATTGTATAGACACACGCATAAACACACACACACACACACACATATATATATATATATATATATATATATATATATATATATATATATATATATATATATATATATATATATATATATATATATATATGGAAGAAATGGATTTTATCCGACTTTATTTCTTTCTGCTCAAAACGTTATTTTGCGAGTACCAATGTTTGAGTAGACGCCTTGTTAATCTAAACAATGTTAATTATATCTACTGTATGTGTGTGTGTTATGATTGCAGTCTCATTAATTGTGCCTCATTGAAATAGATGACAACTCGTAAATGAAGCAGGGGCTCTCAGATCTCTCTCCCGAAAAATTTATTTCGGCTGAGCTCTCTGGGGGGGGGGAGTGTGGGTTTGTAAACAGTGACTATTACGGCTATTATAGTAAGACTATTCGGTAAAGCGAATCGAGTCCTCTCAGTTACTGTGTGTTTATCTAAAAGTAAATACGCTAAAGTTCACTATTGTCTCTGTCGTGTGCCGACGGCTTAGTGGTAGAATCGCCGACTGGCGCCAATTCAGTCGGGTTTCGATCTCAGCTAGATGCGACTGTACGTCTAGCCACACTGAAAAGCTGTGGTACAGCGAAACAGTCTGTCTGTGGATGATGATATATATTTAGGCAGCAACACTTCCTTTATGCATGTTTCATTAAAAACGACAGACAAGGTACTACGGTAAAACTTTTTATTTAATTTTTCTTGTGTTCTAACAAGAGCTTTCTTTTCTGGACAAAGGGTGTGTAAGAACTGTCCAAATGTTTTATATTTCCGAGTGCTTTCGGCTATACCTTTAGCCATTATCAAGGATGATTGGATTTTCAGCTTAATTGAGTGTGTGCGTTCTGTATGTCTTAGTGTGTGGTAGGGATGTTTTTATTTTCCGAATACGGTTGCACATTGTGGCTTTGTTCGTAATTAATATTGTTAAGAGTTGGCTTTTTCTTTTTATTATTTTTTTATTATTAATATATATATATATATATATATATATATATATATATATATATATATATATATATATATATATGCTTCATTAAAGACGACAGATAAGGTACTACGATTGAGCGTTTTATTTAATTTTTCTTATGTTCAAAAAGTGTTTTTTTTCTGGACACAGAGCATGTAGAAACTGTCCAAATGTTCTATAATTCTGAGCGCTTTCGGCTCTACTTTTAGCCATTATCAAGGATATTTTTTTTAATTGGATGTATGGGTAGTGTGTATGTTTTTAGAGTTATAGGGATGTTCTATTATTTTTAATCTTTTTTACAGGTGGATGAGGTTATTATGTTTGTATTTTCTACTAGTATGTTTCGGATGCAGTTTTTGTTTGTCGTCTTTAATGAAACACGCATGAATGAAGGATTACTGCCTAAAATATATATATATATATATATATATATATATATATATATATATAGAGAGAGAGAGAGAGAGAGAGAGGGAGGGAGGGATAGAGAGAAAGACCTGAGAGCACAAATATATATATATATAGATAGATACACCTAGTGAGCCAGACAAACCTACCTAGGTTTCACCTAAACGGATCGTCAGGGAAAGTTTGGCCTGTATTAATATATATATATATATATATATTAATACATGGTGCTGCAGAAATACCTCCCACATAATGGTAAGATATTAGCTAGATGAAGATGCCATTGCCACAAATGCTTTACCATTATATGGGAAGTATTTCTGATGTACACTGTACTATAAAGCAGATGTCTACTCTGACATGTGTATCCAATAGATATAACGTGTAGCAATATGAAATAATGTCGCGATATAAATAAAAACAAAAGAAAAAAAGTAGTATCTTAGAAATGACTATTTTGTGTTTCTGATACAAAAATAAAGTTAGCAGATATGGACTTCGAAAGATCTTAGCGAGAGATCTGCTTTACTTCATAAGGGTAACTGAACCTTGCTCCGCCTTGAAAGTCTTTCGTGTCCGAGCAGACTGGAAGCACGCCGGGCCATAAGCTAGTTTTCCCTATATAAATGCTAGGCAGATTTCAACACTACCGAAGGGCAAATTTTCTTTATTAAAGACTCTAGTGCACCCAAGCTGGTACATGTCAATTTTACTGATAATACGCATTTATCTACTAAAATTAATTTTTACAATAATAATAATAATAATGTGTGTGCGAGAGAGAGAGAGAGAGAGAGAGAGAGAAAGAAATAAGTTAATTTTGATAAGTGGGTCAAGCCGGCACTTTTCAGACCCCCTTCGTTTATTTCTTTTTATTGATTGATTCGTTTTTTACGGCTTATCAACCTTTTGCATGTTATTTAAAGTCAGAAAATATTTGTGGATCGTAAGAAATTTTTTTTTAGCTAATAATGTTTTACTTATGGAAATCTTACTAATTGTGGGGAAGAGGTGAATTTATGCCTTTCCCAAGGATATTTGCGCGTAAGTAAAGGTAACGAACCCAACTAGAATTAGACCTCGGCTCTCCGACTTCCAATTCTGAGCCGTTATTTATTACACCACCCGTGCATCCAAGCTTACAACACCTGGTATTCTCAAGTGGTCACCTATCTAGGTACTGGCTAGGCTTGATGTTGCTTTTACTTCGGTTATCGTATGAGAGCTGGTATTGCTAGAAGTACGTTACAAAACTAAAAGTAGGTGCTGGAAAGGAAATAAGTAGGACCAAGAACATTTCATCAACTTCTCGAAGGTACTTTTACGGACTTGTCTTGGAGGCAACGTTGGCAATGTTTACCATTCCTACCCAGATAGCAAGTGTCAGATATCTTTAGCAGAAAATACATTACATGTAATCTTTGGTAAGAAATCTTGGATAAATTGTTTGCATTTGTTGTGAGCATTTACAACCAGATGGTTTGTTGTCTGTTTAAATATCAACGTCGAGAATTGCTGAAACTGTTACAAATTTCACTACTTCTAACGAACATTTATTTTCCTAAACAAAATCTTTGCTCAGAAAGTGCTTGCCAATTTTATCAAGTAACACAGGCCGAACAAAAAATATAAAATAAAATAAAATACGCATCATGTTTTCACCGTTCCTAAATTTATAGCTGAGACCATCGAATATTGTATGCTAACACGACCTCAGAACTTCCGAGTAACTCACATCTGGAACTCAACGACACTTAGCTGACAAGGCACCAAATGATGGACGTTCCCACAAAAGGAAAAGAAACAGTAACCAGTGGCTGACAAGTGGAAAATCTATCAGCAGTGAGTGTGATATCGTTGACGAACTTTTATCCTCATCACTGTGAAACACAAACACACACATACACAAACACACATACACAAGATCATTTTAATGGTTGTAATTTTTTTTCAAGATGGCCGTCATACGAGCTCAGAAATGCCAAATGACAAGGACCTCATAACAGACAGCACGTCAGTTAAAGGTAACCGAATATTTTCAGATGTTTATGATACGAGAGGAGAGTGCATCAATAATTCCGTAACGTGACACGTAGTTATTAGCTGAATGTTGATCTGAAATTTCAGTGTATAATGACCGAGTTATGTGATTCATCTCCAAGTGCACTGACAAGAGATATTATGCTGGAAAATAAATACTTGTATTGAATTATTAGGCTACAGACTTACTGATTTCTTTACTTATATACATATACCTAAGCATACAGAAGGAAGGGACCTTACGACCATATCACGTTGAAACACTGGTTCCTGTACAATAACCGAATTTAGCAACATCGAACCTGACCAGTATCAAGATGGGTAACCGCTTGGGAATACTGTATGCTGTAAGCTTGTATCCGCCGTTGGTAATCTGAAAAGATTAATTCAGAATATGTTTCTTTATGTATCTGTGAAAGTTTCAACACCGTAATGTCTTCTCGAATTAATGTTTAAATGCACCAGTCAGAATATTTTTAAGGGGCAAATTATAAAGTGTTAGGAAAATGTGAGGAGTTAACCATTCTTTCCCTACCCATAATCCTCTCTCAAAATGTCTGCAAAATCTATTCAAAGCAAAAAGCTCTTATATAGTTTCTGTTTTTAGAGGGAGAAAGAGCTTTAAACATTCATAGAAAGGTAGTGACATTTTTGTAAAGTCTTTACTTGATGTAAGCACAGTAAGGTGATGGGCCAGTAGAGTTAATAGTAACCCGTGAAAGAAAGGAGAAACTTACTTTAATGACAAGCGTCACAATGGCAGGTCTGCTGCTGTTGTGAATTAGGATTAATCCAAATACACTGATGATCTCATTACAACTGAATTAAGTAACAAATCTGTGAAAGCTTTCAGAGTATTCCAGCATTTTAACGCAGTGTCTTAGCTACTCAAATGTATGTGTAAAATGTGGAATGCTGATTCCATAAAGGAGCAAATATGGCTGTTACTCAAGACAGCCAGAGATGTTCAACACAGAGGGACACAGTGAACATCGGTTCTCCATCCATGAAGTTAAAAAAAATCTCACATGAGCATATATTTCTTTTTGATATAACTAATCTCTTAACCCCCACCGAGGTAGGAAAATAGATTTATTCTAACCATAAAAAATCTAAGATTCCTCTACCCCTCATCTTTAAGTGACTCCAATCTCCAAAAGATTTAAAGTTGGACTATTATAGATCTGCTTTGAATTCTAAGCTCTCTGTTTTCTTAAATTCTAAAAAATAACTTAAAATATTTGATTTCCTCTACCCCTAATTTTTTTATTATTATTATTATTATTATTATTATTATTATTATTATTATTTTATTGCCTTTCTTCTGGTGTATACCCATTTCTTTTCCGGGTCCAATCAGAGAAAGGTCAGAAATGGCATCATGACATTTCCACCAAACAGTTTTGGAAAAAATAAAGCATATTTTACATAGATATAACCCTTTTTTTTAATTATGAGTACAATTTTTGTATTTTTTTAAGGCATGGGCTACCTTCAATAAATCTATTGGAATCTTTTCCAAACAAACCGGAGGGTCTAACTACAACTGGAACTGTTAATTTTTGCGATTTCGATTACAAGGTCCTTGTATTTTGATAGTTTTTTTAAGATATTCAAAGATACATTGCAGTCTGCGATAAACTGCTATGTAAATAAGGAGTCACAATTTGACTTTGCGGTCTTTAATCACGATGTCTGGAGGATTAGCTTTGATTGTTCTGCCTGTCTGTAAAGTCCCATAAAATTGTTACAGATCCTATTTCTGTAACTAGGTCTGGGTGCTGTTCATACGAGTTTCTTTTCCGTAAGTGTTGCAGATTTTTCAGTTGAGATATTGGTTCACTCTGTCGTGCCGTGTTTTATATTCAGTGGGTGCCAATACCGCGCAATCTGATACAAGATGGTCAATTGTTTCTGGATATTTATCACAGAATCTGCCTTTTGAGCTAACACAATTTTTCAATATGTGTGCCTGGTCATTTCTAGTTAGCAAGCATTGGTCCTGTGCAGCAAGATTAAAATCTTCAGTTTCGGCTTTTAACCCTTCACTACGTAACCCCTGATGGGTAAAGGGTTTCTCTACATCAGCTTGTTTGGTACGTGTAGCGTATTGACCGTGAAGCTTGTCATCGTTTCTGCATCTGGCCAGTTGCATTTGCTTTTGCTTTCTTTTTTAAGTATTTTTCAGCTTCCGTCGCTGTATTATGTTTTACTTGTATTTTTTACCCACTTGAAACGTCGTCATTATTATTATTATTATTATTATTATTATTATTATTATTATTATTTCTACATGTGCAATTACAGTTGTTACAATTGAACTGAAGTTGTAATTTTTAAATTTTGATTAATTTTTAAAAAAAAATAAGAGTCCCCAGATAACTGCATTTATTGTATTTGAAAACGTACTAGTCATTTCGGTGACTGATGAATTTGTTAAACAGTCTCTTTTTATACCTACCATAAAATAGATGACCGGAAAACCTCTATTATGGCAATAGTATATTAATTTTCCGCTCGATTTTTAGTTGATAAGAGTTATCGCACCTTTTATCAAATTAAAACTTCTTTCTTTTATGTGCGGTGTCCCTTCAGTACGTTGGCGATTATGGCTCTCCACTTCCTCCTATGCCTTTGAGTGCTCAATATGTTTTGTCCTTTTGCTACTTCTCCCAAACCCTGTTCTGTCATCCACTTGCTTCAGCCCGCTATGTATGTCACGCGTTGCTTTCTCTTGTTTTCATTCCCTCTATCCGACCTGTGATTATCAGATTCTCCAAGCCCTCCTTTCTCAATACGTGTCCCAGAAATTTAATCTGCTTCCTCCTGATTGCATCCTCTCCAAAAACTCACCGTTTCTCACATGTTCAGTCCATAGCATCCTTCTGTAGAACCATACATCCGTTGCCTCGAGTCTCTTCTTTCATCTTTGTGGGGACCATCCAGCATTCACTACCGTAAAGGAAGACAGGTATCACGTAGCAGTTCAGTACTCTTATCTTTGTTACCAACGAAATCCCCCCTCTCTTAATATTCTGTCTAGCTTTTGGAATGCGTCTTTGTTCATACAATAACTCTTCGGATATCTTACTGTCCTCTGTCAGAACACTTCC
>CAHIKZ030000601.1:1110000-1117500 GCA_903632075.3 Acanthosepion pharaonis
CACACGCCGACACTTATGTACAGGAATTAATAAAAATAAGTAATTTATTTTCACCACAAAGCATCTCATCTTACAATACCCAACTTCCGAATTCTCTGTTTTCTTTTTGAAATTCTAATTTCCTTGATTACGCTGTGATCATTGGTCTAGAATAACTTTAGTCATAAACGATACATTTCATTTGGCGGGCGTGTTCGCATCACACTCTTAACATATTTATATCGGTGTTGTTATATTTTTATCAAGACCCCCCCACCCAAAATTAGCTATTTTATATCTTCGTTTGTTACCTCCGCCAATTAAGTTAAACTTAGATTATGCATTCACCCATGCTTATCTTTGTCCACACAATATCTTCAAAAGTTTTCAATGAAATCCAATGACATTTTGCGATAGGATGTGTCATGAGCTGTGGAACAGTTGGTTTAATTTTGAGGCGTATCCGCTAATATTGCGATTAAAAATATTATATAGATTAAGTAAGTAGTCCGAAATGTATGGAAAATAGTGTAATTCTCTTTTCTCAACAGATTCAGATTTTAGAGCCAGAATAAAAAAAAAAGTATATCACATGGTATATTAAAGGTATATTTCATGATATATATCAAAGGTTTATCTCAATATATCGTCGTCATCAGCACTCGCCCGCATCCGAGCATCGGGATCATCATCCTCTCTCCTTATTCTTTTTCTCCCCTCTGGTGACGATGACGGTGATGGCTGTGAAGGCCCAGTCTGCTCCTGAAGAGTCGTGAACAGGAGTCACAGAGGTGTCTGGACGAGTCGTGCCCTTCAGACAGCACGTCACAGATCCTCTTCATTTTGACATTTGGACTCGAAAGTCTCAGTCCCCCTCGGATGATCCTATGCCAAGAACGCCGATTTACAGTAACGGTTTCCCAGGTTTTAGGGTTGATGTTGGTCTGTCTCAGAGATGTTTTCAACCGTTCTCATGATATATATCAAAGGTATATATCAATGGTATATAACAAATGTATTATAGCTCATGATATATCAAAGGTATACCTCATGGTATATATGAAAGACATATCTCAAACATATATCTCATGATATATATGAAAATTATATACCAAAGATATATACCGTCTCTAAGCATTTTTCATTTGAATATGGAATTGCCGAAGCTGTTTTAAGCTTAATATTTCCACAGGTTCTTGGAAATGTTAACATATTTTTAATTGATATTTTTCAAATAACATTCTTTCATAGGCATATGCCCAAATTCTTAGAGCGTTCCTACCATGGGACCCGTGTTCAAATCAGAGCATTGTCGATTAGTCAAGGAGATAACTTCTAGATAATATCATCCTACGGCTTATGATCATCAGCGTGCGGTACTTTTAGGGAATTCCTGAAAACTACACCACGTGTTAAGCCAAGCCTTGTGAGTGAAGCTGTTTGAAAGCTATCGATGGCGATGATAGAATTTTGTCTCAAGTCCGCAACTAATGTTCAGATAAAAGCTCTTTAATTTTGGTTGGTAATCTAACTAGAGATGGTGTCTAACATCTTCGATAAAAAAAAAAAAAAACATGAAAAAGGTTTTAATTAGAATTTTAAAATATAGTCATGTCATTTCGCAATCTGCCACATGTAGAAAGAGAACAATGTTCGCTTTAAAAAAAACTTTCGTAAAAATCAGTTCCTTCCATTTATTGTTACTATATATATATATATATATATATATATATATATATATATATATATATATATATGATTTAGATTGTAGGTGTTGATGGAGAAGACGGCGTTATAACAGTCACTATATACCCAGCACTTGAAAATTGCAAGACCGTATGAAACTCCTCGTCTCGCTATCGACGTTGCGTATTATGTATATTCACTAATAAATATATACACACTGACACACACACACACGCATTCACAGAGACACACACACACACACACACACACACACACATATATATATATATATATATATATATACTTTATTTTCGGACATTACATCAAAAGCGCTAGACAATTGCAGTCGTGTTTCGATGCGAATCAACGCATCTCATCAGGTGTTAGTAAATAATTGGTGAGTAGACAATTTATTGAGATTTAAAAGCAAGAAACACCATCTTTTCACGAGAAAAGGAAGAAAAGAAAAGGAGTAAGAAAGAAGGACTGGAAATGGTTGCAAGGTTTGTTTGGTTTTACTCAGATCTAACAATCGTAATGACCTAGGCTAAATTTAAAGTAAGGGGAGAAGCAACAGTTAAGAAGCAGCCCTTCGTAAAGGGTCATGACCCGCAGATCTAGAATCACAGACGGCACCCAGACGCCGCATACGAGTGGATGTAAATGGCTACAATACTGTACACCAGACAATGTCATTTTCTAGGAATGATGAAAGGTTATTTAACAAGATACTAGACAAGGTACATTCCCTATCAGCTTAAAAGTATCTATTTTATAATTGGTAAATAAATATGCTCTTTAAGAAATCGAGGAATTATATATATATATATATATAAGTAAAATAAAATGCAACTGAAGACTAATGGTTGTTTATATAGGGTTTTAATAACAATAACACATCAATGCACAATGTCAAAATGTCAGCCGAACGCCAATACATCAAATGTTGCCAACACTACTAGAAGATTAATGCAAAAGTTATATTAAATCGAAATTGAACTTGCCGACGAAAAGATGAACCATATATGGTGCAACAAGATTAACAACTTAAATCTAAGAAAAAGCAATAATCAAATTTTAAAGCTCAGCAAAATTATAAGGTAATAGGTAGAGTATGTTTACAATTTACAGTTAATTCAAATCTTTGATTTAATAAAGCATCACTATCCAAGAACCTGATAATCTGCATTTTTTCCTATAAACACATAAAACAAGTTTCATATTTAAGATCTACATGCCTTTTCCAGTTTTAAAATTTTCCAATTCACCTTAGGAATTTTATTTTCGTCTTTCAACCTCCAAAAATATTTCGAAATTGATGTACTATAAGAATTATTAGTAAAAGACAATATGTGTTGATACCAACCGTCTTGAAAGAATTCTTAGTACTGCCAATATAGAACTTTTCAACCATCAAATTTTCCATTGTAGGCATAGAACAAAGTAGATAGAACAATATATATATATATATATATATATATATATATATATATATATATATATATATTACCTACATATTCATATATATTTGATATATTCTTTTTCCGGAGCGTCTCTAGCTTCATATGAGTTTCAAACATGATGTCACTTTAGATTTTTTTTAAATTTAAGCTGTAGCCAACAAAATCTTGTCTCCCATATCGACAACACACACACTTTCCATAATGACTGAGACTTGCTCAAAAAGAAACAAAACACGAACTTCAGGCATTTTATTCCTAATTTTAATCCCCACGTGCGACGTCTTATTCGAAAATTGGAAAAGCACAATAAAAAAAATTGTCGGTTGAATTTAAGAAAACTTGTTTATATCAATTCTTCCGGCATTTTTTATACATATATATATCATGAGCTAGTTATTTTTATATATATATATATATATATATATATATATATATATATATATATATATATAAATATAAATTATATTTATATATATGAAGAAATATAGTTTTAATGTGTGCTATATTGGTGGGATAAAGTTCTCAATATCAGAGATAGAGCGTATGTAAACATGAATGTAAAAGTGAACATTGAAGTCAACACTCAGAGGAGATAGGGTGTTTCATGCTAGACGCAATCGTCAGGCCTGACGATTGCGTCTAGCCTGAAACAGCCTGTCGTCTCTAAGTGTTGACTTCAATGTTCACTTTACCTTTATATATATATATATATATATATATATATATATATATATATATATATATATATATGTGTGTGTAAGTAATGGATTTATAAAAGTATTGGATTTTTAATTTATTAATCCCAGAATTTTTATCATTTAAACGTTATTTATAGTGGATTGACACATTATCATACAAAACATGTCTTTTGACTAGTGTGAAGCTAAAGAAAGACTTGTTTGCTCGTCGTAGCTTATGATCAATGGGAGTCTAAATTAACACTGACAGGCAAAAGAAAGAGAAATAATTATTTGGGTAGATCATCCCTGAGAACCCAGAGTAGAAACGAATGGGAACTGATACGTATGTCCCCACCAGCGCTAAGCTTTTAATCCACGCATCTTCTTATTACTCGCCCCACTTTCCAAAGGTGCTGCATTCTGGGATCGCTAGGATTAGTAAAAACAGAATAAGGTGCCTCACCATGGTTTAATGACTTACGAGCAGTTCTTGCCATTCAGTAATACGCAGTTGTGAATTCGATACTCACTGGGTGATACATTCTTATGGAGTTTAGATTAGGTTGGTTGATTTTACGACATGTCAGCTATTGTTGGGTTATTTAATACCAAAATTTGTACAGAGCAACCAGGGATTACCGAACTCGCTACTCAGTAGTAATGGCCTCGTTAACCATTACCCCATGCCGAGGCGCCTTTGTGGCATTTAATAAATGGCAACGTATCCGTATATTTAGTAACTGTTTTTCTTGATTCTTTCGCCTGACACAAGGCCTTTCCAACTGAGTGTTTATCAAACTGACCGCACTAAAAATAATCCACATGAGTAGTTTGCCGTCTATGGTATGTTCACATTGACGGTATTTAGTAATGTCAAAGGTCAGTCTTTATCTATCCTCATAATCTTCACTTGGCACCACTTCCGCTTTCATTCATATTACACGCCTAATTAATGATAACCTTATTAACATTAACCCTCTAGTTTGAGTGGCTCTCAAGTTTTGTGTTGAGTGAATAAAAAGAAGTATTTGAAAAAGTTAACTCATTTTTTTTTTTTTTTGAAAGAACATCTCCACCCAGGAAGGATCGAACTCAATACCGAAGAGATTACCAGTGAGGCTTGCTTAAGAATGAACTCTTATTACGTATTCTGTTCTCATGTGTCTATTTAACGTTGATCAGCTTTGATGATTACGGATATTGCGTATTATTCATGTCAATTCACTTGTCACAATTGTAAAGAGTTCGCCTGATGTCTTCAAAAATTATCTCAAATCAGTGGAGAGTAACGAGAAAACCGGTTTTTTTACTTTGCTTATTTTTCTATTTATTATATTTTTATTAACTTTGTTAAGATATTTTTTAGAATATAATTTCGCCCAAATTATTATTTGTATGTACGTAATCTATCAAAAGTGCCGGTTACACCTTGTCGAGGTAATGGATATACAGGTTTATTCGCTTGGATAAACGTTCTGGTTCCTCTGTGAAAATAATGCAAACTAATGCATATTTTCATTATAGAGAACATTTCAAATATTTTCACTCCAGACAACTATTGTTAAATAGATATTTTGCTGCAGATAAGCATAGAATTATACTCTTAGTATGTCAAATGTGAATTTTCGGTTCAATAAAATCGGAAAACAACGTAAAAATCGATTGACCTAATTAAAATCTTTCTACGGTGGAGTAATAGATAGCGTGCTCGGATTGAGGAATCGGAGAACCGAGTTCGAATTGCAGTCGAATCCATTATATTCACTAACGTGCTGATACCCTTGGGAAAGGTATGAATCCTCTTCTTCTCCCCCACCTATAAGTAAATACCAGGACAGACTGGATTCTATAACCTTGGATGGCAACTGCTCTACTGGAGAAAGAAATGGCAACCTACTGCGAGGAAAAATCTGCCTCGTCAGTCATGATGAAAAAAATGATGCCTCGTCACGCATGGTCATGTATCTTGGGGAAGGTATAAATCTTCTCCCTCCAAGTAAATACAGCTTTGATGGCCTGCAGAAAGAAATGATAACCTAATGCGTATCACGCATGGCATGGCACATAACTGACTATTTTAGAACAATTCAGCAATTTTGACTAAATCTAATTGTATGCTTCTCTATTTGCTTATTTATGATGATAGTGTAGCTTAGACGTGGCACAAAGTCAAAAGTATGGATTACCTAGTGCGGATCGAACCCACTACTCAATAATATTCGTTTTAGCGTGACAAGCAATGCTAATCATTACACCACGACGAAGTGACGCGATTTGCTTATTTATGTATGTTTATTCAAAATCAGGATGTGCAGGTGATGTAATGGATAGCAGCTTGGAATGATAAATCAAAGAACCGAGTTCGAATTCCAGTCGAGTTCGTTACATTTATTTACGTGCAAATACCTTTGGTAAAGTTATGAATCTCTTTCCTCCCCCAGCTATGAGTTAAATAGTAGGACGTCTACTTGGAAAAATTGTTATTCTCAAAATAATTTGAATACAATACTCATTCACAAAAAAGAAAAGAATTATTCTTACAATCCAAAATATGTCTCGGCTTTAAATAACTCACAAAGGGTTGATAAGCCATAAAAAACAAATCAAACATATTCAAAATCAACAGAAAAATTGAAAAAAATCGCCTCAGTCGCTTCACTCATCCTCGAGCTTAATTTATTTTAATGATATCAAAGGATACTACATCTATGTGCTGTGTCAAGATATCGTCGATCATAGCTCTCCACAACTTCCTTTTTGTAGCCCTTAGCAACCTTTATCTTTATCTCACCTAATCCCTGTTTTGCCATCAATTTACACAAGCTCATTAGGCATGTTGCTCGCTGCTTCCCTCGGTATGTTTTTCTTTCAATATGTCCTGTGAGTATCAAATTTTACAAGCCTTCTTTCCTCCTTAGGTCTCTTCGAAATATCAACTTTTTCTTTCTTATTCTAAGTGTAAAAGTTCTTTTATTTCTATTTTCCTTAAAAACGCCCTCGCTATTCTGTTGCCTCAAGTCTCTTTATCTGTGAGGATGGTTTAGTATTAACTGCCATAGAGGAAGATTGGTATTACAAAGCAATTCAGGACTTTTTTGTTTCTAAAGAAATTTTCCTGTTTCATAATATTTTACTTAGCTTTTGGAAGGCATCTTTTACTATTGCATTGTGCCTTCGGTTTACGGTATCACATTGCCGGTCTTTGTTAAAACGCTTCCAAGAGATTTAAATTCTCATACTAGATTGATTTTGATATTTGACATCTAGGACTTTTCCTCTTGTCGATAACAAACAATCGATATTCTTACAATTGATGGTTAGTCCTTTCTTCATGCTTTCTTTTACTACCCGTTCTAGGAGTTTCAACTGGCATTCCAAAATATATTCTAATGTCCGTTCATGTGGCCAGATTCTATGAAGTGGAATTTTTCAGTATTCCCCTCACACACACACACACACACACACACACACACACATATATATATATATATATATATATATATTCATAGAGAGAGCTCAATGTATTTATCATAACAGAGCATATATTATCTGTGAGTGATCAACAAATACAAATATGTCTAGAATTCTGATAGCTCTCCTAGCTGACTAGTGTGCTTGGAAAACGAGAATAGCTGAATATATATATATATATATATATATATATATATATATATATATATATGATATTCTCC
>CAHIKZ030000601.1:1122500-1187500 GCA_903632075.3 Acanthosepion pharaonis
CCAGTTAGGATCTAACTTACTACTCAGTCTTAATTGTTCTAGCAAGACAAGCTTTCTAACCATTACACCACCTCGGGGTGCCTATATATATATATATATATATATATATATATACCATTCTGAGCAGACCTTTCTCACATTTTCCGGCTAAGAGAACTGAATCTGGCGTGCTCAACTGTTTGTACAAAGCCAGTACTCTAAGAACCTCGGTCACGATGACTTGTGACTTCGTGCTAGCACAGACATTGACGGCTCCCAAATAATACTCAGTTTCTTTCACAAGCTTTGGGCCAACCTGTCGTATATTTTTAAGTCATATTCCAAAGGTGCTGTATGCTGGGATTGCCTCCGATAATAGGCCGAAAAACATCAGGAAACCACCTGATAAATCGATCATGATGAGATTCGAACCCGTGTCTCATATATATGTATGCATGCATATATGTCTCATGGGATAACGTGTGAAGAGGAAACATTACAAAAACATCTTTATTTTGGTTATTTTATTATTTTTAGAAGTTTTCTGGATTAAATCTTTTCGGTATCTCCTTTAAAAATAGACGTGTAAACAGAAATATAACTAAATAATTCTTTCTTCCTTTACCTGCTGTTAATTGTAATTTTGATGATTGTAGCAAACATCAAAACAACAATTATCTTGTTGCTGATTGTTGCTAGTCTTGTTTTGACGGTGAATGCGTTTATTGCTAATCTCCTTTACTGTAAATAGAAAATGATTGAACCGAGGTTTGACGAAAAAAAAAAAGGTCCAGCGAAACTTCGATGAATAAAACAACCTGTAAATTTTATAACTAACGCTTTTATATGAATAATCATGTATTTTCGTTGATCTCTTGTGAAAATATATACTGTTTATCTTATGCAGTGATAACTACAAAATACGATTTATTTTTTGTGAATATTTCTAGTTAATAAAACACATTTTTTATGTTTTTACAATTCTTTGCTTACCTTCTGTGGATGATCCAATAAGAACTGAATGACCAGTTTCATTAAAGCGTAGGCTGGACTCATAAGAATATCCAGGAAACAATTCAAAATTAAAAGAAACTATTAGTTTAATTACCAAATTTATTCTCATTACTCCTCATTATTAAATCGACATTAATTCTGATTAACATTTCAGTCAATGCAAATCATTCATCAGGAAAAACATTTAGATGCGTAATTAATAGATTCTTATTTCAATCTGTATAACTTTGAGAAGAGACATATATCCAATAATATTCAGACAATTGAATATTTTTTCTTCCTTTATCTGCTGTTGTTAATTGTAATTTTGGTGGTTGGAGCAACCATCAAAATGACAATTAGCTTGTTGCTGATTGTTCCTAGCCTTGTTTTGATGGTGAATGTATTTATTGCTAATCTCCTTTACGTAAATAGAAAATGATTCAACCGAGGTTTGACGAGAAAATAGGGTCCAACGAAAGTTCGCCGAATAAAACAAGGACTAACAATTTGAATAGAATAAAATAACGACAATGGTAACGAGTCAAAGTGAAAATGTATTCTTAGGAGGGTTAAAGAAAGTTTGTAAATGTCTATTGATAAAAGGTTTGAGGAAACTGGTGTCCGTGTATGTACGGATGTGTAAGGAAGTAGGAAGATAGATATATATATATATATATATATATATATATATATATATATATATATTATATATTATTATTATTAATGTGTTTAACATTTCTACCTATTATGTGAGTGTTGTTTCATCCTGTTTGTAATTATTATGCATTTGGTTACATTATTATTATTATTATTAATAATAATTTTGTTAGGGGTATTATTAAGTTTGTTGAGATACATTTTAATTTGTTGATCAATGACGGAATTAGGGGATCTATTATTAACGAGTGTTTGTTTGATGCTATGTAAATCTTTATAGAATATGGTTTTGGAAGAAGATATCATTTGTGTGAGTTGGGTTAGTGTTTTTATATCAGCTAACTTATATCGTTGTGGGGGGGGCATTCACTATTATAATTAAGAAAACACGGGTTAATATTAGTGGGTTTTCTATATAGAGAAGCAATAAATTTGTTTACCGACGTTTACTGGTTTGTATATCCGTTGGGATTCTTTTTGTCCCAGGAAGCGCAAAATCAATTTAATTAAGACCCTTACCCATAGAGCTCTCATGATCTGTTCAGACATCAAGTTGGATGATGAACTTAGGTTTATTACTTCTACTCTCTGCCACAAGGCCTACCCATTGGGCATTGTTCAAGCAATTATTAAGAATAAAATTGATGAATTTGACAAAGTCAAACCTGCTATAGTAAAAAGATGTCCTGTGTACCTACGCCTTCCTTGGCTAGGTAGTACCAGTGATAGGTTTGCTAAGTAGGTTTCTACCGCAGTTCGACATTGTTACTTTGCCGCTAACACTCGTGTTGCTTTCTCTACCAGGCCTGTCTTTCCGTCTATACGTAAGGATGTTCTCTCTCCACATCATAATAGTTCATTAATTTATTCCTTTAAATGTAGTTGCGGTTCACACTACATAGGGAGAACGACGCAAAGGCTGGATGTTAGAATAAAACAACACGTTCCAGCGAAAATCCGAAACCCTAAATACATTCCCTCGGACATTTTGACCAATACATACGGGTCTTCCATCGAAGAACACCTTACAAATAGCCATAATTGTGCTGTTAGTTTTAGTGGTGACGCTTTTACCAACCTTAGCAGGTCCCACTCTAATTACTACCTAAAAGGGTTGGAGGCCATCTATATTCTATCATTAAAGGCTTCTCTATGTAAACAGAAGGACTTTGTATTAGCCCTCCAACTAATTACCATTTAAATATTTTTTTCTTTCCCCCAAAACACTTTGTCCATTGTTCTTTTTATATAATTTACTTTATTTACCTCGATTTAGCTCTGTTGGGCGAGGTACGAAACCGGTTAGCAAGCCCGTTTTTCATTTTTACTTTTTATTAACATGAGTGGTAATAATAAAACTAATTTTTGTCTGTTTATGGCAGTGATATATATATATATATATATATATATATATATATATATATATATATATATATATATATATATATATATATATATATATATATATATTGAAATCCCAACATAATGTAATCATGTGTAAAAGGTATATAAAGGGGAAGATTTATGGCCAGAATTGAGGCTTGAGGAACTTAAAAAGCTTTCACTAAAGCTGAGCTAGAAAAATCTGGTATGATGAACCATGTCTGGGAGTTGAGGAAGTTGAAAATGGCGGCATTTATCAGCATCTCAGTCAGGCGCTTACCTCGCACATATACGGACTTCAGCACAATGGCGTTTGTTATCCTTAACAAAGAGAGTGAAAGGAAACTCCCTCCTCACAACGGGTATAATTTGGAATCACCTGGGTATTTGTTGTGCCTAGACTGGCTGCAATTCATTGTTCCGATTGGTATATTAAAGACCCATCAAAAAAGTAGTGTACTTTTTATTCAATTTTCTTTCACCTGATTTCTTTGACGAAGTCTGTAGAATGGATCTGCCTAAACTTTTTGTTATTTTGTTAACATCAGATATATAGGAGAAGAGGTTTAATTGTTTGAAGAATTAGATTTAATCAGTGTATTATCTCGAAATAATTACAATTATTGGTGAATCGATGTTTCATTACCCTTTAAAATATCGTGTTTCTTACGTTGTCGCAAACTTTAGAAAAATACTTACTGGTAAAAAAAACAGGATTCAGTAAACACAGGTAACTTTTTCATAACAAGGACGTTGTAAAATGTAAGAATTTAAACAAGATTTGAACAGAGAATGGCGTGCGTATAAAGAAATGGTTATTGGTGTGGGAACTAAAACCGACGAACCGAGTTCAAATTCCATCTTGCTCTTTTAAGCTCACTTTCCCACAAATGTTCTTGGAAAAGATATGAACCTATCTCTTCTAACTTGACCTATGGGTTAAAGACCAGGGTAACGTGGCCTCTCTCGGCTTGTGTGATAGACATTTAAGAAGGAAAACTATTCAGACCATGGGGAAAGCAACGGTAAACCATTCCACTATCATTCTTAAGAATACATTCTAAATTCACAGATAATAAAGAAACAGAATCTATGATCGCTTACATTTTGAAGAGAGATTGCTAAAAAAAAAAGCTAGGTATTCGCTCTGGGATATTTGTACATTCTACATAAATATAGAATAATGAATAAACTACCGACACACTGAGAGATATGATCCAAAAAATTTCAATTCAGTTTCAGTGATAAACTTGTTCCCTTTCTTAGTCATTCAACCTTTGGCCGTGTATCATGTATGAAGTTAGGTCAAAAAGTATCAGAACTGGTGCCATTAAAAGAAAACTTTAACACACTTTATTCGGCATTTAATCTCCTTCGAAATAGTTCTGAGGCCACACACTTTATCCAACGTCGTTTCCATAGATGAAACACTTTTTTTGGGTGGTGGTGGGGGTGGATAGCGAGCAGCTTCCTTGTCTCATCCTCGACGCCTTGAAATTTTGTTCCTTTTAAATGGGATTTGATTTTTGAAGAGGAGAAAGTTACAAGGAGCAAGACATGGGTAATATTGTGGATGTCGGAGCTGGGGAATGTCGTCTTTGTCCAAAAACTGCTGCACAAGCGATGGCCATTGATTAAACCTCTGTGACGTGGTGAGACGACCACACTCTACACACTTTCCTTCCAAGCACTGCTATAAACAAAGAAAATACGCTAGAATATTATAACATAGTGCGTATACGAGTTCAAGGTCAATCTACGCCAAGCGGCTTCACTCTGCTTACTTTAGCTCCGTTAGTAAACAAGTCCCGATACTATTTGATCAGACCTGGTATTTAAAGAATTGAGGCATTACTTATTTTATATTTCTGTGTCACTTCAGGCCGTGGACAATCATAGTTCTCCCCAACTTGTGCGACCCTTAGTAATGTTTGTCTTTTTGCTATATATACTAATTCCTGTTCTGACAACCATTTACACAAACTCATAGATTACGCGCTGCTTTCCTCTGTCCCTCTTGCCTTTAATATTGTAGAAAAAATGCCGGTTCAGGTGGGAGCAGTAAGGTACTGGATGATGTCTTGCTTTTGTCATCGACAAATATTTCACCTGATGTGGAAAAGTTATCGAACTATAAGCAGAAATAAATGTCGCATTAAATAATTTGCCATTTTTAACTGTATTTCGTTTGTAGTAAGGAATTTGCATTTTTTCTTGATTGTGTTAGTTATTAAACTATTCCTGCAGTAAAATAAGGGACGTTGTTTAAATAATATAAAATTAATTTTTTCTTTTTCTTGTGGAAAAATTGACGGTTCAGGTCGGAGGAGTAAGATACTTACCGGGTTGTTGTTCTGGTCGACTAAAAGCTGTTACCATTTTTTTTTTTTTTTTTTTGCAATTTTTTATACAGTGTAACCCGGATATAAGAGACCCGGATATAAGAGAAACCCGGATATAAGAGAGATTTTCTCTGGTCCCAAATTAGAGCCTGTGTTAATGTATATAAATTAGACCCAACCCGGATATAAGAGAAACCCGGATATAAGAGACTTCTTCTCCGGTCCCGACAACTTTCTTATATCCGGGTTACACTGTAGTTACAAGGTCTTGTGACTTGTTATCACGTGATCACTGAAGTGGTTATAAAGGAAATGTTTCTTCCTCTTTTTTTTTTTTTAACCCTTTTGTTATATTACGCAAGTTATCTGACGGAGAAGCTACGTCGTGGAAATAGATATTTTTTTCGCAACTTAAGGTAAGCATCTTTGCTCATTTCCCTGGCCTGCACCGTCACGGATTTTTTTTTTCTTGGGTTAAGATTTTCTCGACATTCTTTAAACCTTCATACCTTGACGGAGCTGTCAAAGGTCGAGACAATTTATTATAGTACAATTTTTTTAAATCAAAATTTAATTCCGTATCCACTTTTAACTTCTACAAAAAATATGTCTTACCAAGCGGAAAATCTGAAATCCTATTGAATAATGCGAAAATGGTATCATTATTTGAAAGTACTTACGCTTGTGAACAACTTTTTTCGAAAATGCAATCTACTAAAAGTCGTTTGAGAATAAAATTGGGCGATGACCACCTGGATGATGGTTTGATCTTGCCATCGACAAATATTTCACCTGATGTGAAGAAGTTATCGAACTATAAGCAAAAACAAGTGTCTTATTAAATAATTTGCCATTTCTAACTGAATTTCGTTTGTAGTAAGGAATTTGCATTTTTTCTTGATTGTGTTAGTCGTTATACTATTCCTGCAGAAAAATAAGGAACCTTCTTTAAATAATATAATATTAATTTCGTTGTTTTATCTTGTGGAAAAATTGACGCTCCAGGTCGGAGGAGTAAGATACTTATCTGGGTTGTTGTTCTGGTCGACTAAAAGCTGTTACCTTTTTTTTTTTTTTTTACCAATTTTTTGTAGTTACGAGGTCTCGTGACTTGTTATCACGTGATCACTGAAGTGGTTATAAAGGAAATGTTTCTTCCTCTTTATTTTTACCCTTTTGTTATATTACGCAAGTTATTTGACGGAGAAGCTACGTTATGGAAATAGATATTTTTTTTTTTTTTTTTGCAACTTAAGGTAAGTGCCTTTACTCATTTCCCCGACCTGCACCGTCACGGACTTTTTTTTTTGTCTTGGGTCGAGATTTTCTCGACAATATGTCCTGTGAGTGTCATATTTTCCAAGCCTTCTTTTCTTCATTATATGCCCTAGAACTTTCAACTGTTTCTTTCTGTATAAGTGTCTTTTTTGTTTCCATTTTCTATAAAATTTACGCCATTGAAGAAAAATCGAAACAAAAAAGCAATACTACATCCATTAGACATGGCACGTGGAACTAGAACAGTCTACCCCAGTGAGCGAAATAAAAGGTTCAGTTCGACATTCCAACCACCTGAAGAAGGCCGGAGTGTACAACGGCCGAAACGCTGTGATAAATATAACAACAAAGATGAGGACGATAGTCCGAACAATGTAAATAGTGTACATAATACATCATCTCAGAAATATAGACAGATACTGAAAATTTAGTTTATATTTAATTTGAATAAAGTATTTATTCAATGTTTCATCTGTTTTTACATAACTAAAATATCCTCCTTTCTCAGATTTCTCAGTACTAGGTCCAATAACCCGCCTACTTGATTCTTAGGGGCATACAATCAAGGAGTTGGTCCCTGGGGATCACCAAACCTCTGCATGCCACTGACTATGGAATTCTTTTCGGTGACTGAACGCCAGAACGTTGTTTTGTTATAGTGCAGAGATGGCAATCCACTGACCCCACGGGTCATGAACTGACCCACCATCAACTTTTGAGTTAGCTAACCATTACACCGCCTCGAGGTGCCCCAAAAATGCATACTGATATAAGCCTTTGCACATTGCAATGAAAAGCGATTTTTTAAATTGTACACTCCTAATGCCATCTAATAGCAAAAATAAAACGATCCTTTTGACAAACACATTCATGTATATACCAAATTTTAGTTAAGCTATAAGTATTAACTAGTAAAGTAAAAGGAATTTTAGTTTAGTTTTAAAACTAAAAACGACATTTGAATGGTTTTATATTACATCTTTGATATTTACAATAGTCGGAATAATGTAAAGAGTGTACAATACTGCATCATTTAAATAAAGAAAAAGTCTTAACTAATTTCTTAAATCTAGAAATATTATATGTTCATAAAAAGATAAAAATTTCGAAAGCTATCTGTGTTCAAAATCTGCGAAGGTTTTAAAATAATTTGAATAGACAAAAAGCCAATTGACAAAGTATAGTCACACCACTGCGACCACCAATCCCAATCTTGAAACATTCTCTAGATTTGATGAAACTCTATCGTTTTGGCAAGCTGAAGAACATCATTGTCGTCTCATTTGATGACACTGAAGTCGGTGGCCTAAAACTTAGGCATTAGAACTTGTTGCATTATAGAAAGAAACCCGAGTTAAATTAACCAAATATCTTCTTTTTTTTTATCTAACATGGCGGCATCTGAAAAGATCGGAATCGCAGCTGCTTAAGTGGGAATGTGACAGACGGAAATATTAAAATATGGGAACTGCAAAGACAAAAAAAAAGTAGATGAGGTAAAAGCGTTTGGGTAAAAAAGTAAAAAAAAAAAAACTTGGGAATTATAGATGGAAGCACAATAGAAAGTAAATTTACTTTAAATTTATATTACGATTGATTTCCCAACCCCCATTTTATTTGGCTTTGAACTACAGAATTAAATATAGCTTCAAAAAAGTTCCAGATGTTTTAAATGAGTTAATGTATTTCATAAATATTCAGTAGGCGTCACGAATGTAATAATACCATTGGATTTAATACATTACTATAACAAATTGCCCCTCTCTCTCCTTCATAGTATACGACTCTTAATATCTCTTGCCCTCTCTTTTCTGTTTCTGTGTGGTTCTCTGATTGTCTGTCTCTCTGTATCTGTCTGTCTCTCTCTCTCTCTAACTGTCTCTCTCGCTTTCTATCTTTCTCTTTGTAACTGTGTCTTTCTCTGGTTCTGAAGCCTTCTCGATATCTCACGATATCATTCTTTCCCGTGTAATTATTTCTCTCTTTTTTCCTATTTCTCTCTTTTTTTCTCAAGTGTCGCTGTTTTCTATCATTTGTGTCTCTCTTCTCTTTTTCTCTCGCTTGTCTCTCTTTATTCTCTTTTTCCCCTCACTTGTGTCTGTCTTCTCTTTTTCTCTCACTTGTCTTCATCTCTTCTCTTTTTACTCTCACTTTTCTCTCTCTATTCTCTTTTTCCTCTCACTTGTGTCTCTATTCTCTTTTTCCCCCTAACTTGTGTCTCTATTCTCTTTTTCCCCCTCACTTGTGTCTCTCTTCTCTTTTTCTCTCACTTGTCTTTATCTTTTTCTTTTACTCTCACTTGTCTCTCTCGATTCTCTTTTTCCTCTCACTTGTGTCTCTATTCTCTTTTTCCCCCTCACTTGTGTCTCTCTTCTCTTTTTCTCTCACTTGTCTTTATCTCTTCTCTTTTTACTCTCACTTGTCTCTCTCTATTCTCTTTTTCCTCTCACTTGTGTCTCTATTCTCTTTTTCCCCCTCACTTGTGTCTCTATTCTCTTTTTCCCCCTCACTTGTGTCTCTATTCTCTTTTTCCCCCTCACTTGTGTCTCTATTCTCTTTTTCCCCGTCACTTGTGTCTCTCTTCTCTTTTTCTCTCACTTGTCTTTATCTCTTCTCTTTTTCTCTCACTTGTCTCTCTCTATTCTCTTTTCCTCTCACTTGTGTCTCTATTCTCTTTTCCCCCTCACTTGTGTCTCTATTCTCTTTCCCCCCCTCACTTGTGTCTCTATTCTCTTTTCCCCCTCACTTGTGTCTCTATTCTCTTTTTCCCCCTCACTTGTGTCTCTCTTCTTTTTCCCCTCTCCTTGTGTCTCTATTCTCTTTTTACTCTCACTTGTCTCTCTCTTCTCTTTTTCCTCTCACTTGTGTCTCTATTCTCTTTTCCCCCTCACTTGTGTCTCTATTCTCTTTTTCCCCCTCACTTGTGTCTCTCTTCTCTTTTTCTCTCACTTGTCTTTATCTTTTCTCTTTTTACTCTCACTTGTCTCTCTCTATTCTCTTTTTCCTCTCACTTGTGTCTCTATTCTCTTTTTCCCCCTCACTTGTGTCTCTATTCTCTTTTTCCCCCTCACTTGTGTCTCTATTCTCTTTTTCCCCCTCACTTGTGTCTCTATTCTCTTTTTCCCCCTCACTTGTGTCTCTATTCTCTTTTTCTCTCACTTGTCTTTATCTCTTCTCTTTTTACTCTCACTTGTCTCTCTCTATTCTCTTTTTCCTCTCACTTGTGTCTCTATTCTCTTTTTCCCCCTCACTTGTGTCTCTCTTCTCTTTTTCTCTCACTTGTCTTTCTCTTTTCTCTTTTTCCCCTCACTTGTCTCTCTCTATTCTCTTTTTCCTCTCACTTGTGTCTCTATTCTCTTTTTCTCTCACTTGTCTTTCTCTCTTCTCTTTTTCCCCCTCACTTGTGTCTCTATTCTCTTTTCCCCCCCTCACTTGTGTCTCTATTCTCTTTTCCCCCTCTCACTTGTGTCTCTATTCTCTTTCCCTCTCACTTGTCTCTCTCTTCTCTTTTTTCTCTCTCTTGTGTGTCTCTATTCTTTTCCCCCTCTCACTTGTGTCTCTATTCTCTTTTTCCCCCTCACTTGTGTCTCTATTCTCTTTTCCCCCCTCACTTGTGTCTCTATTTCTCTTTCCCCTCACTTGTGTCTCTATTCTCTTTTTCTCTCACTTGTCTTTATCTCTTCTCTCCTTTTACTCTCACTTGTCTCTCTATTCTCTTTTTCCTCTCACTTGTGTCTCTATTCTCTTTTTCCCCCTCACTTGTGTCTCTATTCTCTTTTTCCCCTCACTTGCGTCTGTCTTCTCTTTTTCTCTCACTTGTCTTTATCTCTTCTCTTTTTACTCTCACTTGTCTCTCTCTATTCTCTTTTTCCTCTCACTTGTGTCTCTATTCTCTTTTCCCCCCTCACTTGTGTCTCTATTCTCTTTTTCCCCCTCACTTGTGTCTCTCTTCTCTTTTTCTCTCCCTTGTCTTTATCTCTTCTCTTTTTACTCTCACTTGTCTCTCTCTATTCTCTTTTTCCTCTCACTTGTGTCTCTATTCTCTTTTTCCCCCTCACTTGTGTCTCTATTCTCTTTTCCCCTCACTTGTGTCTGTCTTCTCTTTTTCTCCCTTGTCTTTATCTCTTCTCTTTTCCCCTCTCACTTCTCTCTATTCTCTTTTTCCCCTCACTTGTGTCTCTATTCTCTTTCCCCCCCCTCACTTGTGTCTCTATTCTCTTCCCCCCCTCACTTGTGTCTCTCTTCTCTTTTTCTCTCACTTGTCTTTCTCTCTTCTCTTTTACTCTCACTTTTCTTTCTCTATTCTCTTTTACTCCTCTCACTTGTCTCTCTCTATTTTCTTTTCCCCTCACTTGTGTCTCTATTCTCTTTTTCCCCCTCACTTGTGTCTCTATTCTCTTTTTCCCCCTCACTTGTGTCTCTATTCTCTTTTTCCCCCTCACTTGTGTCTCTATTCTCTTTTTTCTCTCACTTTGTCTTTATCTCTCTCTTTTCCCCCCTCACTTGTGTCTCTATTCTCTTTTTCCCCTCACTTGTGTCTCTATTCTCTTTTTCCCCCTCACTTGTGTCTCTATTCTCTTTTCCCCCCTCACTTGTGTCTCTATTCTCTTTTTCCCCTCACTTGTGTCTGTCTTCTCTTTTTCTCTCACTTGTCTTTATCTCTTCTCTTTTTACTCTCACTTGTCTCTCTCTATTTTCTTTTTCCTCTCACTTGTGTCTCTATTCTCTTTCCCCCCCCTCACTTGTGTCTTTATTCTCTTTTTCCCCCTCACTTGTGTCTCTATTCTCTTTTTCCCCTCACTTGTGTCTCTCTTCTCTTTTTCTCTCACTTGTCTTTATCTCTTCTCTTTTTACTCTCACTTGTCTCTCTCTATTCTCTTTTTCCTCTCACTTGTGTCTCTATTCTCTTTTTCCCCCTCACTTGTGTCTCTATTCTCTTTTTCCCCCTCACTTGTGTCTCTATTCTCTTTTTCCCCTCACTTGCGTCTGTCTTCTCTTTTTCTCTCACTTGTCTTTATCTCTTCTCTTTTTACTCTCACTTGTCTCTCTCTATTCTCTTTTTCCTCTCACTTGTGTCTCTATTCTCTTTTTCCCCCTCACTTGTGTCTTTATTCTCTTTTTCCCCCTCACTTGTGTCTTTATTCTCTTTTCCCCCTCACTTGTCTCTATTCTCTTTTCCCCCTCACTTGTGTCTCTATTCTCTTTTCTCTCACATGTATCTCTCTTTTACTCTCACTTTTTCTTTATTCTCTTTTCCCCCCCTCTTGTTTTATTCTTTTTCTGTATGTATCTCTTCTTTTTCTCTCTTCCTTCTTTTCTCTTATTTTCTTTTTCTCTTCCTTTTCTCTTCTTTTTCTTCTCTTTCTTCTCGCTCTTTTTTTCTCTTTCTTCTCTTTTTCTCTTCACTTTCATCTCTTCTCTTACTTCTCTTTCTCCCCTCATTTCTTCTTTTATCTCTTCTTTTTCTTCTATTTTGTTTCTTCTTTCTTCTTTTATCTCTACTCTTTCTTCTATTTTTCTCTCCTTTCTTCTGTTCTTTCTCTTTCTTTTTATCTTTTTTCTGTTCTTTCTTCAGTTTTTCTCACTTTTTTTTTTTATCTATCTCCTCTCCATATCACTTGTTGCTCATTTTCAAACACGTTTACTATTTATTGGACACATTAATTTTAATATTTTGCTCCATCTCCCACCCAACCTATTTCACAAAATCTGACCGAATGACCAAATATTAGAATTTATTTTGAAAATCTCACCTTGATCAAACCTAGAACTTCTCAGCACTACCTTTATTTTCTAACAAAAACTAGTTTCAAACATATTTTAGCTTACTAATAACAGTTCTTGTAATTTTAACTTTTCGTTTACAAACCAGAATATATAATTAACAAAGTAAAATTTAAAATTCTGCGTACTGTATCCCTTCACGACGTGGGCGATTATTTTTGTCTACAGCTTATTCGCCTCCGTACTTCTAACGTTTGTCTCCTCCCAGTTCATGTTCTGTCATCCATTTACGCAAACTCGTTACGTAGGCTACTCACCGTTTATATCTGTGCCGCTTGGCTTCAGTATACCTCGTGATTGTTAAATTTCACCATTTCCTCATTATGTGTCCCAGAATTTTCAACTGTCTCTTTCTGTTTCTTTTAGTTTGATTTGTTTTACGGTATATCAACCTCAATGGTTTATCTAATACCGACAAGATTTTTATTGCTGGTAATATTTTTTTTCAAAAATATATTGCTGGCAATATCTTTTTCTAAAAATGTATTCCTGGTAAAATCATTTTTTTTTTTTCAAAAATGTATTCCCGGTAATTTTTTTTCAATAATGTATTGCTGGAATTATTTTTTTTTTTTTTTCAAAAATGTATTAGTGGTAATATTTTTTTCAACAAATGTATTACTGGTAAAAAATTTTCAAAAATCGTATTGCTGGTATTAAAACCTATTTTTATACTTTCATAGTGTTTTGACCACTTTTGGTGGGTTAACTATTTATCTATATCTGGGACCCTGACAGGTACTACCAACTCGGATCAGGGTGGACCTGGAAACACAAGCAATTAATAGGTGGTTCCATGCTCCTCAAACCCTCCTGATCAGAGGCCTTGCTGTCGGATGTAGTTTATCGTCTTACCCAGGAGGCGGATATAGTTTATCGTCATACCCAGGACAGAAGGGGTTTTGTTTGCATTTTCCTGAAAACTTCCTTGTTGCTTAAATGTTTCCTTCATGGCATTCTCATCCTCCTCCTGTAGAATAATATCTCTTTTGCTTCAAATGCCATTCACCTGTGAAGAGATTGTCCAGCATTCACTGCCATATAAGAGGAGTGATATTACATAACAGTTCAGGTTTCTTTTCTTTGTTTCTCACTAAATGTTCCCGTTTCTTGCAAGTATAAAATAATATACAGTATTTTTATCTATCAGTAGACTAAGACTACCAACGAAGGGACGCTGTGCCAACGTGCGTTCATGTGACGTCATTTCTCCCATAGCCCCTGAGAATCCAAGGTGCCACCACTCTCTCATAATAAAACGAATGAAAAATAGAAATGGTCCTTTTCGTTGATACCATTTTATGTAGTAGCGTTCGGACCCAGAGACCCACATGAAGGGTTCGATTTGAAATTCCAAGAAGGTTACCGAGTACAAAACGGACACCTTAGAAAGGTCGGAAGGTACGACAGAAACGTTGTGAAAAGTCAAGCATATAATGATTAACAAGTTTTTTAAGCATCTTTTTTTTATATAAATAATCTCATCTAGTCTGTTTTAATGCGGTCGTAGAGTGCAGTATACTTTTTCTTTTTAAATCAATGAAGCCAGAAAATAATTTGAGACAATTCTCACGAAAAATAAACCGATTGTTTTAAAGAATAATAGAATAAATAAATTAGCTTGTATTTGAATGAGGAATTAAATAGAACATGAAATTTACGGGAGAAAAATTCTAGCGGAATCCTTAAGACGATAGACTGAAATATATTTCGATACATTATAAAATCACAGGTTAATAATGATGTCCTTGGAAGGACACTTTTATTCCCGCGAGACCGATTATAGGCACATATATCTATTCTATCAAATAAAACACAATCTGACTAATCTATGGGACCGATAAATGTCTAATCAACATTACTTACTAATGTTTTGTATTATCATAACGGCCAAATATAGCATTAATACCTAGAGAATGTCATGCTGAAAATATTTACATTGCTTTTTATTAAGTACCTCCACTAATTCGGTATAAATCTGCGATACGTAAGATTTAAAATGAATGTTTAAAAATGAAAAAGCATTCTTGAAGATTTCATTTTAGCTTTAATTGAAAGCTAAATGATTAAATTTACTATTTCCGTCAGTAAAATATTCTAGTGTATTTCAAATAAAAATTATATAGATCAGAATTTTCAAATGAATGTGTTTTCACCGGAAACTAAGGCCAAAAAAGTATTTTCAAATGAATGTGTTTTTACTGGAAACTAAGGCCAAAAAAAGTATTTTCAAATGAATGTGTTTTTACTGGAAACTAAGGCCAAAAAAAGTATTTTCAAATGAATGTGTTTTTACTGGAAACTAAGGCCAAAAAAGTATTTTCAAATGAATGTGTTTTTACTGGAAAATAAGGTCAAAAAAGTATTTTAAATGAATGTGTTTTCACCGGAAAATAAGGCCCAAAAAGTATTTTGTAATTATTACGTTCCCCCAATGACGTAAGCAAAACAAGATTTGGACCAAAATTTTGAACGTGCTAGAAAAGATTACGAAATTTCAAAAAATACTCAAAAATTACTTTGGTCTTTCATCTTAATAATAACAAATATTTTGACCATAAAACTTTGTTTTTATTAAGTTTGTGGCCTTTTTCATTATGCTATACTGTTTTCCCACGAAAAAGTGGAGGTACCTACTTTCTATTTATATTGTCTTCTATTAGTTTCCTTTCGATATATATTTTTTTATTTTTAATGATTTAAAACACAGCATTATTTCTTCCCTGAAGCAATAGTTAATTATAAAGATTTTTAAAAAATACTACATAACTCGTGTAGAAAATATAATTAATGCTACGACAACATCTTTTTGATGGCACGAGAAAACAAGTACTAATATTATCACTTAAAATTTTAGCAGAAACTTTCTTAACAGTTAGGTATATATATTGGTTTGTTTGCGTTCAGTTCGTTTCAATTCCCGTAGTAAATGTCTAGAATCAACTTTTTTTCCGTTACAAAATATCTAAACAAAAAAATATCGCCAATGGCATATCACAATCTTTGAGGGAAAAAAGTGGGTGAGTAGGTACGAGGGCCCATGAATAATTACGTCACCTGATAATGTTAACATCAAATAAAATTAGTTACTCCCATAATTAAGCTTGACAATATGGAATCCACTTAGTTATTCTGGATATCCTGGTTCCTTTTCTTTTTTTTATCCATCTTCAGAAGCAATCAAAAGTTCTGATCATAATGTCTTTAATGAGTTAATTTTTTTTTTATTATTATTATTTACAGTGAAGTTCACCATGTACAATTTCCGGAGACCACTCGAGGTAGAGCGTTACAGAGTAAGAGGTACAGTTTATGTAGATTGGTTAGGAAAATAACGGTTAACCGTGAATAGGTTGAGATTATAGTAATTGGGAAGCATCATCTTGGGTGTCGCTTCCACAGAACAGTGGTTCGCAGGAAGAAGCTGCTCAAGTGGAACTTCTCACAAATGGAATATGGAAGCAATGAGGGTGGCTTGCTACAATGAAGATTAAACTTAGCGGAACCAAGGAATGGAATTTGTCAGAACACTTTCCATGGAAGCAGTGATAAAACAATGAGAGGCTTGCCACATCCCGTCTGTGGGAGAGGGCTTTCAGGGTGGAAAATAATTTGTCACTTATAAGGACGCAGAGAGGCTTTTGAACTCTACCGAGACTTGAAAGTGATGACTGAGCAGCTATTTCCCAAATATGACAGCAGCACTCCATTTTAGCCCTGATCTGGCTCTTGCAAAGATAGAGTATGACACAAGGAGTCAGGTATTTACTGGAGCGGTAGAGGGAATCGACCACTTTTCCTGCATCTTTAGCAATGGATCGTATGTAAGAGTTCTAGAGGACTAGAGTGAATATAAGGCCAAATAATCACTTAATACACGGGGTCTCTCTGATGGAACATCCATTCATCTTGACTAGTGGTATTTTGTGGTCTGATCGGCGATCATGGAATGTAACTAGTTTGGTTTTCGAGGCATTGAGACAAAAGCTGTTGTCCGTTAGATGGGAAATTCCTTGCTGAAAATATAGTTTATAAAGCGGTTATAATGGTTTCTATTGTGTCTGCTGAGCGAATATTTGAACAAAGATATAGTAACCATAAGATAACTGTTTCTACAGAAATACATAGAATCAGTAAAACCCTATTAAGTTATATGTGGAATGTTAAAGACATATATGCTTAATACCCCTCAGTTAAGTGGCAAATAATTACAATGATAACGAAAAGGTAACCAGTTATAATAACGGCAACACGTTCTATGGGCTCTACATGGAAAAGAAACTGGTAGTAGCGACATATCCTGAGCTCAACAAGTTATTAAATGTCAGATCAGAGGTGTTATTTAAATGCCGGAACTTAGAATTGGATTGATAGAAATTGATCTTCCCGCGTCCAGTTTCAGTCTCTCTGCTCTTCCAATTTCTTAACCCTCCCTAAGATTACAGTTGTAATGCCTGCAGCAAAACTTCGGGTATTTAATTAAAACCGTTGCATACGTCATTTCACACATCCAAATGGTGAAATCATACGAGACCGGAAGTGTCTTTAAATTTTTCCTTAACTCATTCTTAGATCACAGTATTTTTTAAAAAAACATTTATCACTTATATTTTTAATGTTTTACAAGCCGTAATCATTTTATACTTGCTGGTATATATATATATATATATATATATATATATATATATATATATATATATATATATATATATGTAGAAATGTTGAAAAACAAACAAAAAATCCATAAATGTAGTTAAAATGAAAGAATTGTCGACGTCAGACGTTTCGGTTTTAATAAACCATTTTCAAGACAAAATTCATTAAAATACAAATTCAGTTCAATATGACGAAAACGATGGACATAAAAACACAAGTCTTATCCAAGAGTAAAACAGATAACTGACAATTTTTAAAAAGATCAGCTTTCCGTTTAACGTGGTCACGCCGTAGTCACATGGGCGACGCTTTCATAACGTATTCCTAAAAGTTCGTGATTATTTTAAAATTCCTGTATTTCCGGATAAGCCTGCAATCTTCCATGTTGTAAAAAAACGAATTTAGGTTTGTGTTTTCAGTAGACAGTATATAAGCAAGTGTAAATGGATATAAATCCGACAGAATGTAGAAATTTTGAAAAACAAACAAAAATCCATAAATGTAGTTAAAATGAAAGAATTGTCGACGTCAGACGTTTCGGTTTTAATAAACCATTTTCAAGACAAAATTCATTAAAATACAAATTCAGTTCAATATGACGAAAACGATGGACATAAAACACAAGTCTTATCCAAGAGTAAAACAGATAACTGACAATTTTAAAAAGATCAGCTTTCCGTTTAACGTGGTCACGCCGTAGTCACATGGGCGACGGCGTTCGTTTTTCATAACGTATTCCTAAAAGTCACGAACTTTTTTTTTACAACATGGAAGATTGCAGGCTTATCCGGAAATTGCAATTGTTGAAGTATAAGTGTTCTTTTCGTTTCCATATTCATCTTGCTTGTTGTCTGCATTTTCTGTTATCCTTCTATAGAAACCTCAGTTAGTTTCTTCTTGTTACCTCCAAGTCGGTTTATCTTCTATTTGGATGCGCATTGCAAATGAGTCATGAAAAAAAAATTCGGCCATTTATTCTTTTTGAATCATTATTAGGAAATTATTTGCTTACACATTTATATATACTGATTATTATGTTAAAATATGTCATTTACACACACACACAGACAGACACACACACACACACACATATATATATATATATATATATATATATATATATATATATAGATAGGATATGAGATGAGAGGTAGTTTAAAAAAGCTTTTATATCATTTGAGATGTAAATCAGAGCCTCATAGTCTAGACAAATGAAAACTAAACTGGTTTATTATTTTAAGATTTATTCATCAAAATTGAATGAGAAACAAAAAAAATGGTTTTCTCCTGTTTTCTCTTAAATTCCAGAGACAACCTTTTTCAATTTGCTATGACCAAATCTGCAAGTTCGACTGTGTTAGAAAAAAATAAAACGTCTTTTTTGAAGCCTTCTGCTTAATAAAACAAAAAAAAGCACATTCCCCAAAGTCAGAAATATATATATATATATATATATATATATATATATATATAAATGATAAAAATATAGTCAATTTTTTTTGGTAATTAATTCGGCGAAATAAAATCGTCGAGTCTGTTTTCGACGATTTGTTAGTAACTCACTAAAAGACTAGTGTCAGGGTTGGGGGTTTGTTTGCCTTGATTTTGTTTAGCATCATTCACAGGAAGTCACTAAGATGGTGATCATGGTTCTCAAATCCAGGCTGAGAACGTTTTTTTATCATTTTCTCACATAGCATTTCTGTATCTAAAGAACTGATCGCATATTTGATAGAAATGAAAGAATGAATTACTAAAAGAAATCTCTGAGCACCAAACTTTTCTTGTGGTCTGTTCCTTTTACAATTCTCGTGTTGATTTTTAATTTGTAAAATGTTTTTGATTAAAGTCTTGAAATGAAAATAAAATCATAAGTTTTAAAAGTATTAATATTGTTTCTCTGAGCACCAAACTTTTCTTGTGGTCAACTTTTTACAATTCCAAATGTTTTCTCTTGAAATGAAAATAAAATCATAAGTTTTATGAGCCTTAATTTTGATTACTTTATCGATTATATATACGGAAAAGATTAAGATACAATATGGATATTAATTATTCAACTGTCTCGCCAGGAAGTGGGTAATCATAGCTCTCTACAGCTTCCTCTCTTTTATACCTCAAAGCAACTTTTGTTTCTTTGGATCTTGTTTTCAACACGTGTCTATCTCTGGTGAAACAAATGACATAAAAAAATCTTAAGTTTCCAGCACTCATTATTCTTATCGATTTATTCTCTTAGTTCTCCAGCACTTTCTCGGGAATTCTAGTCGACTTCAGATCGCCTTTGATTTGGACAATCTCAATTTTTCATCGAATTTTCAATTCTGTCAATCGTGTGTGTGTGTGTGTGTGTGTGTGTGTGTGTGTGTGTGTGTGTGTGTGTGTGTGTGTGTGTGTGTGTGTGTGTTCCATATTTGTCGATTATTATTGACACGACACGAACGCTTACGTTCTACAGTTTTGGTAAAATTCTGGTATTTTTTTGTTTACGTTTTTTCGCTGTAACAACCAGCTCACATTATTATTATTATTATTATTATTATTATTATTATTATTATCTTGGGTTTCTCTTTTATATACATTTCCTTCCGGGTTCCAACCTAAGATCAGAAATGGCTTCATGACATTTTCGACTGATCATTTTTTGTAAAAAAAAACTAAGATCACAGACATTTTACAAAGATAAGGCTCTTCATAATGTGTGAGTTGTTCTTGTGAATACATTTTTTTTGTATTTCTTTAAAGCAGCAGTTACCAGGAATCCCTTCAGTGAGTCTATCGGAACCTTTTCCAATTAATCCGAGAAATCCACCTACATCTGGTATTATTGATGTCCTCAAGTGCTACATTTTTTTTTTAGATTTCTGCTTCAAGATCCTTGTATTTTGATAGTTTTTTGAAAATCTTCAAAGATACATTAAAATGTTCAGGAACAACCATGTCAATAAGAAAACACATTCTGTTTTATTTTTATTTTATTTTATTTATTTATTTATTTTATTTTTTGATCGCAATGTCTGGGCGATTAGCTTTGATTGTTCTGTTTGTGTGTATTGTAAAGACAAAATTGTTTCAGGTCCTGTCTCTCTAACCGGGTCTGGCTGATGTTCATACTATGATTATTATTATTATTTGTGTATGTTATGTTTTCTGCTTTGTATCCTGTAGAGCCGGGCCTAAACTATGTTCCTTAGACCCTATGGGAGAATTGTCATTTAATTGATAGCACTTTTCTTAGTATATGGAATGTTCCTAGTAGGGAGATCTACTGGTCAAATTGTATGTTGATTTTACCTTGGACACTGTTAGTAAAATGGTCCACGCTTTTTCATATGATGACCATAGCTTCGATTACTATTGGTGCAGTCTCAGCCTTCATTCCCCACACCATTTTAAACTCGATCTCCAGGTCCTTGGATTTAGATAATTTCTCAATAATTTACATGGATGTGTTTCTCTTAGATGCTACTGATATGTAAATAAGCATAAGCTTCCTGAATTCCTTATCTTTTATGATAATATCAGGTTTGTTGGCATTTATTTCACTGTCAGCCTGAACTGGCATGTCGCAGAGGATAGTTACATCGTTATTTTGTGTAACTGTGTCTGGTTGGTGGTCATACCATCTCTCAGTGGTTTCGATTTTGTGCTTCTTGCATATCTTCCAGTGCACATATGTCGCTACCTTATTATATCTGTGTGTATATTCTTTTTTTTTTTTTTTTTGTTGTTGTTAGTTCCGGGCATCATGAAATAATATGGTTCATCATATTTTCCGAGGATCCTGCATTTCGGGTTAGTTCCATCCTTGATTATGTGACAATGATAGGATCTGGTTGCGAGGCTTTGATCCTAAGCTGTAATAATTAAGCCTTCTGCCTCAGCTTTCAACCCGGTGTTCCTCGGCCACTGATGTGTTTCTTGTTGGTCCACATCTGCTTCTTTCGTTCTTTTTAGGTATTTGCCATGCAACGCCTTGTTCTCTCATTTTTCTTTTTTCTTTTTCTTTTTTCTTTTTTTTTTTTTTTTTTTTTTTGTGTTTTTCATTTGGTAAATAGTATTCGTTGTTTTTTTGCTTTATTATATTTTACTATATGTTTGTATTAAATAGTATTATTAATATATATAATATTTTTGTTATATAGGGATTCAGGTATATTAAGCTGTTTCTTGAAGGGTGAAGCTTCTTTTTTGATGGAGTGGATTTGGTGTTTTACTATTTCTGTAAGAGGATCATTGGTTTAGTGTGCTTCTTTGTTTTACGTGCTACCTCTAAGTTTCAACCTGAAACCTCAAGAGACGGTAAGTTAACAAATCATATTGACATTGCCAGTATCGGTTTTCTTAATTGTATGATGTCATATCATCGTTTGTAGTAGTTTAGAACTTCCTTTAAATAGCCATGTGCACGCACAGATTAGATTTATGTACAGTTAAAATGTAATAGATTAAATGGAGTTCCTGAAAAATTAAAATTATGCCACAGCTGTAACATTCAGTAAACTCGCATAAGAACCGTCAGGTATGTCCCATACTTAGACATGATAGCTCCAGTTGAGGATATTGCCTTGATCTCCAAAGAACCAATCAGATAATATAAGATGGAAAGTGAGAAAAGAACTAGAGAAGATCAAGCCACCCAAATTGAACATCATTAGGGAAGAAAGGTTGGCAATCAGGACCTTAAAAAGTGACACTAATATCATCATTCTGCCTGCTGACAAAGGCAACGAAACGCTTATTATGGACACTGGCAAATCTGAATGAATTTGGTGACATAGTAATCGTGAGTTCAATCCCTGGACGAGTTCAGTCGCTTGGACTGAGTGGAAACTGGGCTAACAATAACTGGGTAATACTAAATAAGAACTAGACGAGATATTCCTAAGTATTGGGAAATGAGAACGATCCACCACCGTTGATTAAATAAAGGATTCCTTGAAATTCCCTAAAGGTTACTCAGAATGACAATAACCTAATGAAGGCTGGAGAAACGTTGTAATAAATCAACAAAGATGGGGACAATAATCTAATAATGTAAATAAATACTCCTCATACAAGAAATTCAGACAAAAATCAAAGCACCTTCAATTATTATTATCATAAGTAATATTATTATTATTATTAGTATTAGTAGTAGTATTCATTGTGGTTTTTCCTTAAAGACCAATAAGGTAATACACACACACACACACACACACACATATATATGCATATCAGTTTAAATGTCCCTTGGGAGATTGTATCTCTGATAAAAAAGTAAGTACATATGTTGGTTTGACGACCACAACATTAACAAAAAGGTTTACACTTCATTTATCGGATACAAGTTCTATAGTGTTACGGTTTTTTGGGTATATATATGTATAACTAGTGAGCGAGTCAGAATAACTTATTTCCCTTTATAGTCGACCAATAGAAGGTTGACCAATCAGAAGCCGCACAACACTGTATTCGTCGTGTATAAAGGCGGCCATCTTGTTTCCTCTACCGGAAGGACCAAAGGCGACCAGGAGAAGAATGAACTACACTCTGCTGTGATATCCACTGCGAACCTCCACAATGCTTTCCTACTGTCTCCGAAATATTCTCTGCCAACCTCTGGATTCTATACTCAAGGACGACCGTCATGAAAATGTCTAACATATAGCATAACATTTAAAAACACATTCCTGTCCACCTTCACAATACAGAAAAATACTTGTTAACAAAACTAATATACTACACCACGAAAATAATAAGCAAAAACTTCAAATTCTCGAGACTCTCTATATCAAAAGCAACCAACCCTGAACAAAATTTATTACGAGTATAGCAGCCACGTGTTGAAGTGCATTTCATGCCATTTGCATTTCTGTTTGTATGTATGTATTTTTTGGTTATTTCCCTAACACTGAGATGCGTGTTTTGGGAAAAAATTACATAGACATAACGGATAAATTTAAATTTTATATTAATTATAACAGCGCGTTTTTTTTTTTTGTTGTTGTTGTTTTTGTTTTTTAAATCACCATTACAACGGTTACAGTTACAATAAGTCTGTCTTTGTAATTCATCCCTGAGAATGATCTCAGAGGAGATCGAAGGTACTTGGGTAAGAAAAAAATTACGGTGCCTTCCTTGATGAATTTCATCTTAATATCAAGAAGCAGGTTAGAGAACAAAAAAGGATTATTATAAAAATAGACATATGTCTATATTATTCAATGAAATATGTTTAAATATATGCTGCCTATATATATATATATATATATATATATATATATATATATATACACATATATATATATTTCTCCCACAGAAAAACTGTTTCGCTTTATCACAGCTCCTTAGTGTGGCCAGACTTCTGATTGCTTCAAGCCGGGATTGAAAACCGACTGATTTGACACCAGTCAGATATCTTACTTCTAGGTCATCGTCGCACAGCAGAAAGTAAGGGAATTTTAACGTTTCTTTCTCTATGCGAAATACGCCATATAGTTGAATCTCTCATCGTATTCGATATATGATGGTCAAGCAGCATGGTTCCTAGGAACTGACAGCCCAGACACCAGCACATATGATTTGATTATAGTGGTAAAGGCTTTGTGCAGAACAAACAATACTTTTTGAATGGCTCAATACAAAAACCTGGTGCACTACGTGTTATAAGGTCCACAAACGACCCTCCACAGGTTTTGCATTCAGAGTTGTCCTTCTCCTAGACCAGTTGCCATCCATGGCTATAGAACCCAGTCTATCCTGCTATTTACCCATAGCTGGAGGGAGAAAGGGTTAATACTTTTCTCAAATAAGTGAATGTAATCGATTCGACTGGAATTCGAACTCAGCTCTCCGATTCCTCATCCGAACCCCTATCTACAGACTTATATATATATATATATATATATATATATATATATATATATATATATATATATATATATATATATATATATATGGGGAGGGTTACGCTTGCACCGTACTATATATATATATATATATATATATATATATATATATATAGGGTGGGTTACGCTTGCACCCAAACTGCAGCCAATACTCATCGAAAAGGAACTGTGTCAGTTGATATTTCACAAATACTCATCCTTATAAAATGTTCGCGTATTCACGCCTGTCGTCGCTGCCGTTTTATTTTCAAAAGCAAGCTTTATTGTTGCCCACCTTGAAGCAGAAGAAAAGAGAGCTGACCGACTTTTATTATTCAGAAACTCCATTGCAATTCTTTATAGTTCAAAAGCCTTGAATGCTAATTGTTTTCATTATACCCATTTCAAATGTCGTCCATTCTTGTTGACAAACAGCAGTACTACTTTGACTGGTGATTGTAATGGTGACCACGTAAAAACTAGTTAATACCATAAACATTTAGAGAAAGAGACAAAAAAATCAACGTCAGCCTTTGGTGAAAGTAGTAGGTAAATGACTAAAAGTTTTTAGGCAAAATAATAGAATAGCTTACTAATTTGGTTACAAACATAGTCTGGGCATTTTGTTTGATTTGGCGGCTTCAGTTAACTGCCATTTTTATTGGGTAAATATGAGATTTTTTTTTAAGTATTTGTATTTTCATGGAATGTATTAGAGATGAAACTTCAGACTTTGCATAGCTGAACTATTTTATATATAATTCAAATAATGAAATGATTATTTCCTCTTTACAGTGAAAAGAGGACGCTTGATATTCGTTTCTTGAAATATTACTGTTGGGTTTGATGCACCACAACCTGTCAAGTGCAGACGAGATATTTATCATTTATGTAACTCGCTGGATTAAAAAAAAAATCAACTGGTACCATATTTAACGATGATGACGATAAATTTATACGCTAATCTTTTGATGCGTTCATGAAAAAATGTTGTTTGTCTACTTGAAATGAGAAAAGTTAAAATGAAAAAGAAAATACTGCACCCAGACTTGTTTGGTAGCAGTCATTAGCGTGATAGCCGTAAGGCGTTATTCCTTTAATTTTGCTTCTATTTAAGCTGTTTTCAACTAATAGACAAAACAGTTCAAGATTAAAAAAAAAAAAGATTTGTAGAATCATGAAATGCTATTCAACAGTAATCATAAGAAAGTAACAGTGTCTAGTTGTTTAATAGTTATTTTTTATACTCACCGTTTTAATAATTATTTTGGGTTTTTCTTTTTAATTATTTTTTCAACAAAATAAACCTTTACATTCACCTTGATAAAGTCCCTCAGAGGACGAAACGCGTCGGCTAAGAATAGTTTTTACTATTATCTTTTTATTCATTTTGTTCCTTTACAGATTCACTCTATCTGAAAATAATTTAAAATGGCAAAATATGCTCATCTTATTTTATGGGCTGCGTTCCTTCAGGATATGAGCGGCCATAGCTCTTCACAGTATACCATCGCTTGTAACTCAAGCAACGTTTGTCTCTTTACTATTTCTTTTTATTAGTTAGGTTACTCATTGTTTCCCTCAATTCCCTTCTTCTCTCTATATGTACTGTGAGTGTTAAATTTTCCAGACCCTCTTTCTTTATAATAAATCCCAAAATTTAAATTCTCTTTTTTGTGATTTTAAGCATATGTCCTTCTAGTTTCCATTTCCTCGTTGCTCCCATGATTAGGTCTTCATGTTCTAGACAACCATTTTTAAACACTTCATCATCCGTGTCGAAATTATCCAGTATTCAGTGTCGTAAAAAAAGTAATAGATTAAAAAACACACTATACAAAAATAAATAAATAAATAAAATAAATAGAAAAAAATGTTCATCCAGCACCACATTTTTTGACGCCTCAAAAGGATTCTTTCAAACATGTTTTTTATTAAAATCGACCGACAAGTTCCCTTTTAGGGCACATTGTTCCATTAGTGGAACATTTTAAGACATATTTTTCCATCTTTCGATTCAAGAAGAGCATTAGTTTTGATTATTTTATTGATATGAACGTAAAAGGCTAAAATACAATACGGATATTTCCGCAAAGTCTGCATTCAAAATGCCTGCTTATAGCTTGGCTCTAATATCGAGATCTGGCAATAAGAGATACGTAGTGATTTCAGCCACACGGCATACCACAATGTATTTCAAGCCGATATTTACTTATTTAAATTAGTATAGGATAAAGTTAAATGGAGGCGCGAAGACTTTGTTGCACTATTCTTCCCAATATAGATAATTCCATTTTCACAAAGTCCGCATTCAAAATATCGGCTTTTATCGACATCTGACACTACAGAGAAATGCATAACACTTTTAGATACATGACAAACTAGAATTGGTATATTCGACAAAATAAACCTGTTTACCCACACCTGTTCATTTCATCATAAGGATATGCACGGAATCTGAAAAATTCTACAAATTTCTTCACCTTTTACTGTGACCCATGAACTCAGTTTTAGCACTAAAGAAAAAATATTAAATACTGATCTGTTTGCGTTGTCGTTTTCTACTACTTTCTTCTTTCGTGTGTCGTGTACTCTCAGGACTTGGGTGACCATGGCTCTCCACAGATTCTTGTCCTTTACATCTCTGAGCAATGTTTGTCTCATACAAGCCTTAATTTTGATTATTTTTATCTATTTGATGTGGGCCCAAAGTCGGGACCACGGAAGGAAAACACGGAACACGGATTAGAAGTAAGGAAGATATATTAAACATAAAGGTTACAAAGATAGTGTGCTAGTGTCCAATATTGGTAGTCGTACGCGGCTGATTCTTCTTCTTCTTCTTCTTCTTCTTCTTCTTCTTCTTCTTCTTCTTCTTCTTCATCTTCTTCTTCTTCTAGAGTGTTATGTCGCATACTTTATATAGTCCTGGAAGAGTTCATGTTGTAGGTATGTTACGGTCTCACAATACTATTATATACACGGAAAAGATTTAAATACAATATGGATATTAAATATTCAACTATCTCCTCATGGTTTTCCATAGCTTCCTGCCCTTCGTATCTCTAATCAACGTTTGGCTCAAATGAGCCCTAAATTTGTCTATTTCAACGATTATTTATACAGAAAATACTAAAATATATAATGGATAATAACCATAATTAATGATCATCTACTATTTAAAGAAGCTCGTTGTTGTACTAGTGAAACATTTTATATCATTTAAAATATGTTTTACTAGTGCAACAATAGGCAGTAAAAAGGTTAAAAATGTAATTAAATAATGGGCGTGAAAAAGTCGAAAACATGTAAGTAAAGACACAGAATTATTAAAGTGAATCCTTAAAATCTATTCAAGAAATATCAGAGGACATTATCTTTGAGTTTTTGTTTTCTTTTATTATTCTATTAAACATCAAATGAAAAATCCTCAACCATTGCTTTCTTATATTATTTTCTTCTTTTAACTCATCTGCATAAATGCGTAGATATTTATTTCTATCCATAATGTTTCAAAATGTAATACATGGTTGCTTTTTAAAATTTTATTTCAAAACTGGTTTTCATCTGTTCCCACACATAATAACGACACACGAACAGTAAGTTACTTCATTAATATCAGCTTTCCACAAGTTGCCAAGACCGCGTAGATCTCACTGCAAACTTTGAGGTGTATCTCAATTTTTCATTCTTAAGTCATTGATTCACAAACAGAACGCACTTGGCTCCCAGGGGAAACACTTTAGTCAGTGGATGAATTGGATATAATATCACATGGATGTTATATGATTCATTGAAATAAGTTTCTTTTTTCTCATTTGATTCCAGTTAATGAAGCATTTTGCTTTTATAAATTGTTACAATAATTATCATTATAAAAGTATTAATTATGAATCATTATATAGGACATAACAACGAACAAGGTTATTTATAAAACTACTGTCGGGTTACAAATGAGAAATATATTTAATTTATACTCGCAAGACAAGGAACTAATGCTGATTTGAAATATCTCTCCACAGATTCGTGTTCTTTAATACCTCTAAGCAATCTTTGTCTCACATGAGCTTTAATTTTGATTTTACTTTATCGATTATATACACGGAAAAATTTAGATATTAAATATTCAACTGACTCCTCAGGCCATAGGTGGTCGAAGCTCTTCACAGCTTCCGGTACTTCGTTCCTCTAAGCAACCTTTGTCTTATACTTGCCTTAATTTTGATTACTTTATCGAATATTTGAAATCGAAGACATAGATCAAATTAATATTTGATTTGGTTAATAATCAGAGTACAATGTTCCTTCATGGAGTTGATAAGGGCAATGGGGTTCAGTTAGCGATGTCTCACTCCCTGTAATATATGATAGATTGTGATAGATTATATAATAATAATAATAATAATAATAAAATAATAATAATAATAATAAAGTCCGTCGATGAAGACGACAACGAATGCTCCACCAAATAAAAAGAATACATATTTATATGAGAAGAATTGAAGAAATCACTGGTTGATGACATTATGTCGACGTTGATGACTGCGAACAAGGACATCCATGTTTTGGATACTGAATAACACCCAAGTGGCCACCCAAGCACTAGGCGATAATGACGTTGTTACTGGCGAAATTCTTGGACTTGAGTTCGGCTAGTTTTCAAATTTTTCAATGGCCTGACGGAAGAGTTCTCGAACTATTGCGATTGGTTGGCCTAACTTCCAGTTCCGTGGGATTAATACCGCGCTTGTTTTAGTATTAGCGTAATGTGGTCTTTGAAACGTATTTTCTGTCCTCCTAAATAGCACTGGCCTTCCGAGAGTTCCCCATGTAGGATACTCTTTAGAAGATGTTATATAATAATTTTACACTCTCTCAAGTCCCATAATCTCATCGAGAAGTATAGGGATGCAACTCTCCGTACGCTAGGCATTGCTACTGTTGTTTCTATAGCAACTGGTGGCTTTTTACGGTGTTAACTTGCTAGCTCCATGCCCAACCGATTTTGAATTCAGAGTTGCCTTTTTCCTAGACTGGTTACCAACTACGACTAAAGATTCTAGTTCGCCCTACTATTAACTTATACCTAGAGCTGAGGAAGAGATAAGGCTTGAAATAGGATAAGTATATATATATATATATATATATATATATATATATATATATATATATATATATATATAATAGCTGGTTACTAGTATTCGAGAATACCCATCTATTAGATCTGCTAGCCAATCCCTATTGCAGACGCTCGCTCAGGAACATTTATGTTTGTTCAACACCCAGAGAGCCCATCTTTGGTTTATACTGCAACTATGCTGAGCAGACCTTAGTTATAATTTCTTGGAATGAGAGTGTTATTTATCGTGATCAACAATCTGAACAAGGCCAGCACACTCAAGCCTTCGTGCTAGTACAGCTATCGACGGTCCCAAAGTATTCTAAAGGCGTCACACGCTAGGATTGCTTCCTCCATATATATATATATATATATATATATATATATATATATATATATATATATGTGTGTGTGTATTTGCATAACATTTCACTTACGTGTTAATACCCTGGGAACGGTATGAATCCCTTCTCACCCCTCAAGCTATGGGTAAATAGCAGAACAGACTCAGTTCTATAGCCTTCCTTGCCAACCGGTCTAGGAGAAGGAAAAACTCTGAATTCAAAACCCGGCCTTGAGATAGTTGGGCTCCGTCAGTCTATCTTGCCCAAGAAACATCGCTTCTATTGCGGCTGCAGTGCACATGGTGCCCCTACGACCCTACAGACCATGGGATATATATATATATATATATATATATATATATATAACGTATAAACATAAAAAATGTCTTAAAATACATACGTGTATATATATATATATATATATATATATATATATATATATATATATATATTGAGAGAGAGAGAGAGAGAGAGAGAGAGACACTTTTCATCAAGATTTATGGAAACAAATGTTGTAAATGAAAAAGAAAAATGTCAGCCTCAGAGATTTGTCACCACCCACATGTTTCTTGGAAGAAAGAAAAAAATGTTTGAAAATTTAAGTAGATCTTTTAAATTACTGTTGGACGTCAGTGAACCATATAATCTTTTCTGTTTAATGTATTTTGGGAGGAAATGAAATACTGTCTGCGAAAGATTTTGAGGCTCTACAGAGAGACAGCTTTCGAAGACATAGCAATATATGGCTTTAACGACCAGGTGTTTACAAGGATGGAATAATATTCGTGGCGCAACACGTACTAATTAAGGGATCTGAAAGTTTCATGTTCAATCTATAAGATGTATGGAGAAAAATTGGGTTAAGCACATTGTCAAAGGAGATCAGTGAAAATTAAATCTTAGTGTAAAATAGATAGTTTTTACATCAATTGTGAGTTCAATCCTGGATCCCCTCAAAAAAAATGTTCTTCCGTACCAGACTTGGCTAAGCTTTCTGTTTATCGAGTTTGGTACCTTATTACATCCCTTGTGTAAGATTTCTGTTTATCTTCAAGTTTCTTTTTATATCAGAAGTGAGTCCAAAGCTGAATTATTCCCTCCCCTCAAAAAATGTGCTTTCGTGCAATTCTCAGCTATATTTTCTGTTTATCGATTTTGATGTCGGATACACTGTACTCACACGTATCAAGGATAGACGATTATCTTGTGAGCTGCCCAAATGTCAGCGAACGCTAGGGAAAATGTACAAGGAGATTTTAAAGAGGAACTACCTCCTATGGCAATCATCAAGACACCAATCTGCTTCAGATTGATTCATAAATCAACACAGGAGATTAATTCACGTTCGGAGATGATCCAAACAACCAATGGTCAACTCTAATCGGCGAAGGCCTGCGTTGAATTAAATGCAATACATATGAGTTATTAAAACTCAAGTTTTTCTTTTGTATTGTAAGACAATAATACATAAGATTCATTCCTAATATATCCTTTTCGAAAAGTTACAGCGGGCAACCATGAATGCGAAGTTTATCTTTTAAGTACATAAATACGATAGGCAATCATAGAATATCTCATACTTTTTCAGTTTTGTAGCTTAAAAATCTTTGCTTCTGTTCTATAATCACAGTTTAGAAACTGCTTGATAGTGACTTTTACTTTGAATCGACGTGCGATGGCCAACAGAAAAAGAACAGAAAAAGAACTCAGCGAGTTGAGATCAAATTTAATGTCAAACAGTTTGTATTAATTTTGCACTAATGACGTTTAGGAAAGGCATTTTTTCTTTACGCCCCTAACAATGGGTAAAATAACAGAGGACTGATTTAGCATTGGTTATAAACAGTCTATGAGAATTCAAAGTCAGTAGTGGAATTCACTGCTTCACCTTCCAAATTATGGGCAAAATTATCAATCCAACTCCGAAAAAATATGATCAACACTGGAGGACCGATCCAACCGACTTCGTTATTATTGTCTCTACTTAAGAGTTATTACTTAATAATTCCCAGAAAGTACACTGAGAAAATGTAATGGCTTCTAAATCAGTAGAAAGCAATCAATCAGTCAGTCAACAGTTCAACATCGTCTGACGCATTAACAGTCTCCTCTTCGATCGGTCAAGTCAGCAGCCTGATGCTAATCCATCTCTTGTTCACTCGTCTGAAATCTTTTCGAATAGTCCCTTGTTAGTTAGCCTACGGCTAGCCTCGTTTCCACGTAACACACCATTATATCTGGAAGTGAAACCATTTCATCCACCATTTGCAAATCTCCTTCAATAGACAGCTGTTTCTTTACTTTATCGTTGATTAAAATCGTTCCTTCTGACACCTTTTATTCTCTTTATTCATTGCACATCAACTTTAAAAGAAATACAGTAATTTTATTCCACATCTATGAATTATTAAAAATTCAATAGTATCTGTTACATTTTAATTCTTAACGGATACAATCAAAATGCGATTAGGATGATAGCACAAAATATTCAGAAAGTTTCTTTAAAAAAATCCAAGAAACCATCAGTTTTTTTTTTTTTTTTTCAATATGCATTTTGGAAAATAAGACAAAAATCTTCATTTTTTTGTTTTTGTTTGTGATTTTTAATTGATTTTCAGTATTAAAAAAACATTATTTCAACGATTATATTTAAAATTCAGGTACATAGGAACTATTTTTACTAAGAAAGAGGTAAAAGGGGGTCAGTGGCGACTTCAAACTGAGTGATGAGACTAGTGTGACATATCCTTAGTCCAAGCTTGAGTGATAGTAAATGGAGTCCTTAACTTCTAGACACCAGAGCACCCCACAAAGCCAAACAGACAAGGGGAATGGTGGACATTATGTTTTGGAACCGGTTTGGTAGCAACAGATTATACCGGAATCAGTTTAACCCTTTGACCCCTGTGTTCCTGAACACTTTCATCCCTTGAGCTTCTGTGTCAATATTCGCAAATAATTGGTATCTAATGTTTCACGGTAGATATAAAAATAGTTACAAGTGTTTACCAACCGGTGGCTGGGCGTTAAGTCATTTTTCTCTGCCACTGTTCATCTGGTGGCTGATCATTACGTCATTTTTCTCTATCACCGGTAAAACGGTGGTCAGGGATCAAAGGGTTAATGTTGACTTTCACCTACCTTATGGTGTTCACTCAGATTTTCTGTCTGGATTTACTTTCATGATTTTCCATGTTTGAATATGGCCGCAAAGCGGGAGTGGTTTAATAACAGAGTTTTCCTTCCGCAAGAGGAACTGCTTACCACGGTTAATCGTCGCGTTGCTGAGACAGTATCCGTAGCACTACGAAATATAGATCGAAGAAGACCGAGATCCGCTCGTACGCCTGACAATAAATCAGGTATCAACACACGTCAAGTGGCCTTAGCATGTCGTACATCTCATCGTACCACACGGAGGGTACTTCAAGAGCAGCTCCAGTATCCGTATGATTTGCAACGTGTGCAGGGTCTTTCGCCATCTGATCACTCACCACGATGGTTTATTGCACAAACTACCGATACCTTCTTTGTCTCTTCAGTCTTGTTCAGGGATGTGACCACATTTTGAAGGAATGGAATAACAAATTCACAACCAACATTTGTGGGCGGATTGGAATCCTCATGGTACAATACAGGCTAGGCAACAGCATCAGTTTACGATTAATGTGTGGGCTGGAATTGTAAATGGCTGTCTGGGAGCTACATATGTTCTCTCAGTAGGAGCTGTCTACAGGGACTTTATTTCGAACATACTTCCAGACCTGCAAGAGGTAACTCTCTGGTAGCTCCATATGTTTTCCCACATCTTACGGGACTTTATTTCACTCTTCCTGGCCTGCTAGAGGATGTACCTCTGCTAATACGATGACGCATATGGTCCATGCATGATGGAGCTCCAACATATTTTAATCACATTGTTCACGATACACTGGCTGACATCTACCATGAAAAGTGGATAGGTAGCGGGTATCGATTCCATTGCCTGCATGTGCCCCCGACCTCAATGTTTTTGATTTTTTCTTTGTGGAGCCACCTAAAACAATTGGTTTGTGTAGCAGACATTACTAATAAGCAGGCGCTTCATCAACGTGTCATTGGGGCTCGCGAAACCATTCGACAGCATTTGGGAGTATCTGGAACGCTTCGCTAGTCAATAATCCGACAGGTGACGGCGTACTTAGAAGCAACCGGAGGACATTTTGAACATTTGTTACTGTAGAACAATAACGTTGTAAAGATAAACACTCGGCTGTGGAACAAGCTGAGAAAAGACACCTCCACCTTGGGAAAGAGAGCTTTTTATGGTGCCATGGAGCATCTCATTGTGCTCAAGTGCGATAATTCATTGCTTGGGCTGTGATTGGCTGCTGGTACATGAGTGGAGATATTTCTGTATAAATACCAGCTTGATTCCAGTCAGTTTGCGGGGTTTGTATTAAGTTACAACCTGCTTTATTTTTGTCTGCCAGCTGGACGCTACCTGGGACCCTTACGCCGGTAAGTGTTCTTATTCTATCGTATTCTACACTTACAAGTTGTTGCGTTTAGGCGCAACGAATATTTGTACATCTCATAGTACTACAGGGAGGGTACTTCAAGAGTATCTGTATTCGACGTGTGCAGGGTCTTTCGCCCTCTGATAAGTTACCACTAGAGACATGGAGGGTACTTCAAGAGTATCTGTATTCGACGTGTGCAGGGTCTTTCGCCCTCTGATAAGTTACCACTGGATAAATTTTGCCTATGGTGTATTGTAAAAACTGCCAATGTGTTGTCTATCTCTTCAGTCTTGTTCACGGATGAGACATCATCTGGAAGAAATGGAATAACAAATTTACACAACCAACATTTGTGGGCGGATTGGAATCCTCATGGTACAATACAGGCTAGGCACCAGCATTAGTTTACGATTAATGTGTGGGCTGAAATTGTAAATGGCTGTCTGGGGGCTACATATGTGCTCCTAGTAGAAGCTGTCTACAGGGACTTTATTTCGAACATACTTCCAGACCTGCTAGATGATTACCCCTGCTAATACGAAAACAACATGTGATTCATGCATGATTGAGCTCAAGCACATTTTAGTCACATTGTTCGCGATGCATTGGCTGGCATCTACCATGAAAAATGGATAGGTATGGGAGGACCGTTTCCATTGTCTGCACGTCCCCTCGACCTCAATTCTTTGAATTTTTATCTGTGGGGCCACATAAAACAATTAGTTTATGCAGTAGACATTAATAATTCAGAGACGCTTCATCAACGTGTCATGGAAGCCTGAGAAACCATTCATCACTGTGTGGGAGTATTTGAAAGAGTCCGCCAGTTAATGATCCGACGGGTGCATACGTGTATAGAAGCAAGCAGAGGACATTTTGAACATTTGTTAGGGGTTGCTATGTTGCAAAGATGCCCTTTTGGACATATATTTATATGAACATTTTACTTTGTTCTGGTGTCAGAAATCCGGACCCAAAGTTTGTAAAAGTATTTTGATACAACCTGTATATATACAATTCATTTTTTAGTTATTAAGTTTAAAAAAAGTTTACGGTAGTTGACGCTGTGTTGCCATGTAGAGTAGGTTACATTTGTCATCCGTATGCATTTGTGGCTAGTCTGTCTTCAATGTTTAACGTGTGTCGTAGTGAGTTAACTGAAATTGTTCCGTTTAACAATGGCAGGATATTCATATCGGGAGCAGGCAGATATAATTTTTACATACGGCCGCGTGAATGGTAATGGACCCGAGGCTGCATGGCTGTATCAGATTGCATTTTGGAGACCGAAGGCAGCCGAGTCATCCAATCTTCGCTGTTGTTTATCGTCACGTTACTCAGACAGGAATCGTGGCACCACAAACTATGGTTATAAGTATTTTTGTATTGTAACTTGAATTGTACATTTAATAGCGTCAAACGTTAACTTTAGACTTAATAACTCAAAAAACGAACAATTTGCAGACATATGTTTATATGAACTTTTGTCCTTGTTTTGGCGTGAGAAACTTGCCCTCAAAGTTTGTAAAAGTATTTCTAATACACCCTGTATATAGTCGCTTGAAGGTCGTGATAGCGTGAAACTCAAGTCGTGACTCGAGCTGTGGCTTGTTAAAGGTTGACGTTGTGAAGCGTTTTCGGCCCTATCTAGATAGCTGAGGCATTAAGTATTTTTATTTACTGCTTATGAAGGTTTTGCCTTTAGATCTTTTTTTTTAGTTTAGGATTTTTCTTGTTTAAGGTTTTAGGTTTTTTGGCAGTTAGTCTGTTGGTCGAGACATTTACAACAACATTCCTATCCACATTCACAGTATAGAAAAATACTGATTGATAACACAACTATCCTACACCAAGAAAATAACAAATTAAAACTACAGATCCTCGAAGCAATCTACATTAAAAAATTGAAGCTGACACTGAATATAATCAACTACGAATACTGCAATAAAAAATACTGTTCTAATTTTAACGCTTTAATGAGCGTTTGACCCTGACATTTCAACATAAAAGAAAAAAAATTATAATGAATATTTTTTTACATTCTAATGAAAGATAAAGTAAAACTGCCAGCTATTATTTTAACGCCAAAAGAAAACAATCAGTAATACACATAGTTTTTGCCTTACAAGTTGCACCTCTGATGATGATCTCAGAAAGAGATGGAAAGTACTTGGGAAATAAATTTTCACTGTTACAGTGAATTTCTTGCATTATTTGATTGTAATACACGGAAAAATATCCGTGAATATGAACAGATTATGTTAGACATAAGCAGACATAAAATTTGTAATTTATTTAATCAGACATGCCTAAAAAAGAATTTTCTGCTTGACTACACATACACACACACACACACTTATATATATACATATATATGCGTGTGTGTGTGTGTGTATATATATATATATATATATATATATATATATATATATATATATATATATATATATATAAATGTATATATACACACAAATACACACACATATATATATATGCACATAGGTAATGCAAGTAATGCAAGTAGATCCTATTTATATAAAATATTAAAACTGATCCACAAAAGAGAGCTCAATATAATTTTTATTATAGAGAATATAAGTGAATTACAATTAATGAGATCCAAACGATTTACCTCATACAGATGATCATTTCGTCCACGGGAAAGTAGTTTCTTATCAATGCAAACGCATTAACAAATATATATATATATATATATATATATATATATATATATATATATATATATATATATATATATATATAATATATATATAATAAAACATGTATGTATATAATAAATTATGTTATTGTATATCTTTCAAATCAAATTTGTAATGATAGTTAATCTTATTTAGCTGGTACAAAAATTATATCGATTCTAAAAACAGTTACACTTTTTCATTGTATTTAATACTAAAGTCAGAAATATGTATGTATGGTGTTTGAGATATTACTGATTCAATTGTCACTTCCTCATTTTTGCAAATTAGCGTTTAAGCTTAATTTTAATTGAAAATAATGCTTCTTTGAAAATAAATTGACATGTAGAATACAAGTATTAATATGCTTGAAGTCTTTATTTTCAATGTCAGATTGCAAACGCTGTACATATCTCTCTCCTTCTCTCACTCTCCTTCTCTTTTCTCTCTCTTACTTTCTCTATCTACCCCTCTCTATCTCCTTTTCTCTCTCCTTCTCTCTACTTCTCTGTCTCTCTCTCCTTCTCTTTCTACTTCTCTCTGTCTACTTGCTTTTCTCTCTCTTCTTTCTCTTTCTCTCTCCAATTCCTTTAAAATTCCGCGCAATTTACTCTTTCAGAATCTTGTGACCTTGCATTCTTTTGAAACACATTCTGACTGCGTCCTGTAAATATAAACAAAACATTTTTCAAACTTCATCTGACCTAATTTTTAATGACTAATAATTGTTTTCGGCTAAAACTATCAGTGTTTGTTGTTTTTCCCCCAAGATAGCTACGGGCAAAGATTTTCACGGTTGGTTAACTTTCTATATATGAGTCTGTCTATATAAATAACTATTGATGGGAATCAGATTAATCCATTACATAAAAGTACAAAAATAAGTTGTATTCAAATAACAGTTTATTTTTTAGGGGTTCAGCTGATAATTTTGGGGTCTGCTTGGTTGGTTTCAATGTTTAAACGTATGAAAAGTATGAGACTATCTATTCGTCACGCATGAGAAATTTAACCAATTCAAATGCCCTTTTCGAGGAAAACAAGCATAAATATTCTTTGTAATTTTTAGCGTTGTTGTTTTGGGTTAAACTTTCTCTGGGAACATCAACTTATAATCCAGTTTTTATTAGTTACGAAATATATCTTATGACATCTGCATGCTGTTAATAGTGACAGAAAACTTGTCAACTATATACTGACATGATGCAGAAAGTAGTACACGTGATTCTGCAGTGGTTCTTCGTCATTATCTATGTGTCGTGTCACTTTAAAACGTGGGCGATGATGGCTTTCCACAACTTCCTATCCTTAGTAATGTTTGTCTTTTCATTATCTTTCCTATTCTTGTTCTGCCATGGTTGCCCCATTATTCATATAATGAAGAAAGAAGGCTTGAAGAATTTAACACTCTCAGGGTACATTGAGGGCAATAATATCAAGTAAAACACATCGATTAACTAAATTGGCAAGTTAAAGTAAATTGATCGCAGAACACGTAGAACGAAGAAGGGTTGTAAAGGAGCAAGAATTACTTTGAGCAACCAATGGGGGGAAGTTGTGGAGAGCCGTGCTTGCTCACTTCCAGAAAGAACATGGGATGAAGACAGAGAAATAGAGAAAGGAAAGATGAAGCACTGTTATTTATTCAGTCCCTGTACTGCCATCCATTTTTTTTTAAGCATTACGCCCCGAGCAAGGCGTGAGGCCACTAAGATGCAGGGGTTTGCAGAAGATTTGGAGCGAGAGCAGATAGGAGTGATAGAAGAAAGGATGAGGAGAAGGATAGTGGATAGATCAAGGTAACTGGAGGTGTCGATTGGCATTACATTTGAATAGTTGGAGATTATAGCTCTCAGGGAAACAGTAATTGGGAAGGGTGTTCCAGAGGCGAAAGGTGCGAGGTATGACGCTGTTGGAGTACACAAGCTCAGTAGGTAGGTTACACGCTTTGTCCCTCTGTCTTTCTTGCCTGTCCTGTGAGTTACAGATTTTTCAAGCTCTTCTTCCTCAATGTGTCCTAGAAATTTCACTGTCTCTTTCTAAATATAAGCGTCATTTTATTGCCATTTTCTTTAAAAATTGCCTCGTTACTCACATATTCAGTCCTTGGTATTCTTTCTGTACATCCACACTTTTGCCTCATATCTCTTCTTCATCTCCGACGAAATTGCCTAGCATCCATTGCCATACCGGAAGATTGATATTACATACCATTTCAGCACTCTTTTCTTGCTTTCTAGCGATTTTTGTATAGTGAACCTTGTTAGTTCTCCATTTTTTGTTTAAGAAATATATTCGAGTGTCAAAGTTGGCTCAATCTTGTAAATATCAATAACAAACCAAACCCCATTTCCCACGTGTATTCTAATACCGATACTTTTACGTTAAACATAAAAGCAAAAGTTATTTGACTGATTCTAATTAACCCTCCGTTAGTACCGAGGGGTGTTTGAATAGCCCACAAATGTTTTCCTTAATATTTAGCAAATCGTATTCAAATGTTCTTCATTAGTCAAGTAGCTACAAGAACTTTCCTGTTTTAGTCATAATATTTTGTCTATCATAAGAACGTGACCGTAAAAACAGCCTGAAATAATTGTGGCAGAAACGTAGATCAGAGTAAACTTCTTGAAAGAAAACCAGTTGAAGGAGTTGGATGGACCATTAATTATTTCGCAAGATTATACTGAAAATAAAATGAAACCTATTTTGAACTTTTGGAACTTACAAGTAAGTAAATCTTGGTAAAAAAATGGTTACTAAAGACATTACGTTTATAATTCCCAGAAATTCATACACAGATGTCCTCAAGAACACATGGCACAGCTGCGGATAAAGGCGTTAGTTAGATCCAGTGACAGGACCCAAAGAGTGTGAGTTCAATACCCGGTTAAGGCGAGAACTTGGAGAGGGGGATTAACAGGAGATAACTGATAACTGACGTCCATTAAAAACATGGTACGTGAAACTAGAACAGTCCAAACCCAGTGAGCGAAATAAAAGGATCAGTTCGACATTCCAACCACCTGAAGAAGGCCAGAGCGTACAACGACCGAAACGTTGTGATAAACATGGCAACAAAGATGCGGACAATAGTCCGAATAATGTAAATAGTGTAGCATAAGTAATTTAGTTTAAATCTGATGACAGGGTGTGATATATACTTCAAGACGTTTGATGGGTGGCCTGGGTAAAAAGTAGTAAATAATGCGAATATCTATAAAATATTTGAAGTTATAGTTACATTTCTAGAGAATCAGTAAAACTTCAAAATTTAAAAAAAAAGCAAATTATAATTTCATAATATTTTTATGTTTTTCAAATGTTATACTATGTACCCTAATATTTGATATATTTTATATAATAACATCAGTACAATTATATTGTGTAGCTTTAAATATATTTTCTTATATATTAATTAATATGTAAGTGGCGTTGAGGCATACTTTGAGATTGTAACCATTATTTTATTGAACATAAAACACTACGCGTCCTGGGTATGACGATAAACTACGTCCAACAGCAAGGCCTCTGATAATAAGTTTTTGGAAAAATAATGTTGCCAGCTGTAAGTTTTTGAAAAAATATTACCAGCTATATGATTTTTTTTTTTTTTTTTTTTGAAAGAATAGTGTTGCCGGCTATACTTTTTTGAAAAAATATTACCAGCTATACATTTGAGGAAAAATATTAGCAGAAATTTGACAAAACAAAAATATTACCAGGAAAAGTTGTCGGTATTAAATAACCCATTGAGGTTGATATGCCGTAAAACAAACCAAACCATGAAACTCTACCTAACTGAGTTTTCAATGGACTAGAGTCCGTCTGAAGTTATTATGCAAACCACCTAAACCTCAATAACTCGAATTTGCTTTGAACATTTTTTGTCAAATTTTAAGTGTCGTTCCGGGCCTATTCCCGCCTTCTACTTTGGTTATGATCCAAATCGAGATTCCTAACCTCCTCAGTTTGTTTTTGCCAACCCCCCTTTTTTTATCCCGACTGGGTCAGCTTTCGTCTTTCCCCATGGCCGTATTTATTTTATCCTTTTCCTCTCCCTTAGTGGGAGACCCTCTTGGTTTTGTCTATAGACAGAATACAGCGGCCTCCCTGAATTCTTTTGAGGGCTTGACGGGTCCAACTAACATCAGTTATCCTTTTATTTTGTGTATTTTCTTCTGATATGTTAGTTTGTTTTGGGGTTCATTCCCTCCCACTTATTGTTTTGGGGTTCATTCCCTTCCACTTATTACGTATCATCCACTGATCTTTGTACACAGAATTTTAAAATCGCTAATTTTGATGTCATGGGTTGTTTTTATAAGTCCCCTGAGAGTATTGCGGTATTGTGGTATATGGAGGATTGAATGATGATGGATAAGTTCTTTTGGAGGAAGTGCAAATTGCAATGAGGAAAATGGGTTGGGAATCTGATTAGCTAGGTACATGATAATAAGTGATGACCAGCCTCAGACCCATTCTTCCCCATTTTCGGCCTTGTGCCACAATTGTATTTTACATAAAATAAATCTAGGCATCACAACAAAGCTTGAGTTAAATTTTTTTAGCAAATTCGAGTTACTGAGGCTTTTGTTTATGTTACAACAAAAGAGAAAAGAATAAATCCATTCAATTGTATATTTTCAAAGATCATGCACACGGAAATAAATTTTACCTTTTTTTTTTTTAGTTCAATTGAAAAAATAATCTTAGAAACAAAAATTATGTATTGTAAGTAAAGTTATCTACCAAAGCATTAAATTCCAATGTAACTCTAATTACACAGGTAATCTCTCTTCCATTGTTCTATCATGGCATCTATAACAATACATAATACCGGATGCAAGCATTTAATCATGGCGGACATTTACTTCGGATGATTTATGAAAACGAAAAGCCGCCCATTAGAGCAAGAAACGACGCATGTATTACCATTTGTCAGCTGGAAGAGTTCAGTGTTTGATCTTCATTTAGCAAGAAAAATAAGAATGAAGCTAGAAGTTTTTGCAGCTTTTAGTGACCAGGATATTAAAAAAAAAAGTCTGGCTGAGTGCTTTGTATTCCTTTATCATTATCGTCTGCTGTGATGACTCTCTTTGTGGAGACAATGGCGCCAGCGTTCAGAATAATAATGGAGACTACTCGCTGACAATGGACTTCAATTAGGAGAAAAAAAGGGGGCATTTCACAGGTGTACCAAGCGTCCTCACATCCAGTTATATTCACAACTATGATTTCTGACAAATTTCTACGTTTTTTCTTCTCGGCCTCAATCAATATATTTACTTTTTCTATATCTATCACTCTTCATTCGTCTGTCTCTATATGCCCATCTCTTCTTTTCTCTCTCTCCCTCTCTCTCTCGCTCTCTCTCTCTCTCTCTCTCTCTCTCTATATATATATATATATATATATATATATATATATAGGTGTGTGTGTGTGCGCGCGCACGCGCGTGTATACTTCATTTTTCTTTGTTTAGTTTTCCAGTTTGTCTTTCTCTCGCCCACTTTCCCCTCTGTGTGTCTCTATAGGTCCGTTTTCTCTTTCTCTGTAAAATCCTGTTTGTATCTATTTGTGTGTATACATAAATACACACATACACACACACACACACATATATATATATATATATATATATATATATATATATATATATATATATATATATATATGCTGTGTGTAACAACAAAATTGTTCAGTTCTATGATTAAGCTTTCAACCGTTGTATCTTAGAAATGATTAAAGATATCTTTCTGGAATTGTCCGCAGTTTTTATAACACTATTGGACTCTGGGAAATAAGAATGTATAATTACTACCCAAGCTTAACAGAAGAAACGTGATGATATCTATCCTAAACGAAAATGAAATGTTCATCATTAATTAATCATACCTAAGCATCGGAAGCTCAAGAAGGATTGAAGTTTATATATATATATATATATATATATATATATATATTTTTTTTCAGGATCATTTTCTATCTTCAAGATTGTATTTGCTCTCTCTAACCTTCTAAATTTTTGTCCTGGAGTAACAAGGTGCCTCACACGTTTCACATACGATTTTATTTTCAAGTATTTTTTTCACTGCTCTTTGGACTGTCATAGCTAAAAATTCTCTCTCACATGCTATACGTTTTACGGCTTTTGTTAGATCTGTTCTAATTGATTTCTTTAGTTCTAAGTTGAAATGATGATCCCTCTTCTTTTTGTGATCTCCTGATACAGTTTTCCTCTCTAGTGCTCCCTCTTTTTTAAACTTATCTACCGTTCTCTGGATGGTTCTTGAATGAAATTGAAGATGAAAGCCAGAGTATAAATGTTGGTACCATTACTCAAGGTCTGAATGATCTTTTCCCTCCTAACATTACTCAGTTGTGAAGACAGTGGGTCTGCCACAAAACGATTTTAACCTGTTCTGTTTTTAGCTAATCAACTCAAATGGTTTTTCAGAGATTCTTACAATAAATTGTGTCAAGATGGCTAAACGTCTTATCTAAAAACTTGGAAAATATAAACTCAATTAGTTTAGTGTTTTTTTTTTAGATATTAAACATTATGTGGGATGGACAATGGTGTTACACGATTTGTATAATTTTGCTGTTACACGATTTGTATAATTTTGCTGTTACACTCGGTATATATATATATATATATATATATATATATATATGGTGGACTCTCTCCTATCGCGAACGATAAATGAGGGTGAGCATTGGATGGCGCCTTTTGTTTTACATTTATGCTTGCTAACAGGGGCTATTGTGGAGAAAATCAGGTAAGGGGAAGATTATTTCATTTGTGCTTTCTTAAGTGTGATATTAGCCCAGCATTGCTGCAGGTGACAAAGCCACACTGACAGATGAAATTTGTTAAAGCAGGATTTTGAACGTGACTCTGCTTCAGAGCTTGACGAAGCTGATCAAGATACTCCAGTCTGGTGTCTTCAAAACCCTTAAACTTAATGAAAAATGTCTTACTCCACTCCTTTCAGTTTGATGCTTGGACTTCCCAGGTTTTCAGATCAAAGTTGAGACGTTTCACATTGTCTTTCAATTTGTCTCTGCCTGAGATGCTGTTACATTTCTTCAGTATTGGCCTATTCTTGACCTTGTCACCGCATTTTATATCACATATGGCACGAAGACAGCGCATGTGAAGGCGTCAAGTTGATTTACGTGCTTGCAGTACACGGGCCAATTTTCAGCAACATAGAAAAGGGTATATATATATATATATATATATATATATATATATATATATATATATATGGTAAAATATAGTTTTAATGTATGCTATATTTTTGTACAAAAGTGCTCAATATCAGGGATAGAACGTGTGTAAATATGAAGACATGACCTGGAGATTGCATTTAGACTACTTGGTATTGATCTCAGTGACCACTCGTATGTATTCGGATCGCTTCGAAATCATGACCCCTATTACGTTAGTGGTATGTCATTACAGGTAGATCCTTCCCAACAATCTTCTATACAATGGACAAATACAAAATGCATCCTTGAATGCTCAACACGACGAACCTTTAATACGTTAGGCTACAGCAGCAGAAGATCTCGACGAATGCCACCCTTGCCAATTAAGAAGGAGAAACTAAGGCGACAATCCGCTAAGAATCTGAACAATTAACAGAAGATTGGTCTGATGATCCGTAATTTCTGTTGCGATATTCATATGCCAAGGTCAGAATTTGGCGTAAACAACATTCTGCTTTGTATTAACAATTTACGTTTCGGCTGTTAGTGCAATAATATGGGGGGATATTTTCTTTGTATACACTGGGATTCTTGGTGCTAATAAAAGATCGTTTAAATACCGCAGTTTTACCTGTGGCTGAACACGTACCTCGCTTAATGACGACGGTGCAGCTATCAGTAACCATTTCCAACAGGACAACGCAAATTGATTCCTGGAATACAACAATGAGTTTTCCCTTTTAAAGTGTCCTCCGCGGTTAACGGATCTCAGTTTCATAGAGCACCTTTGGTGTGTGGTGGAAAGGGAGATTCGAATCTTGGATGTGCAGCCAACCAATCTGGAAGAATTGTGGAATGCCATAATAACAGCATGGAACCAAATTTCGAAAGCTTCCAGAACATCGTCGATTCCATAGTAAGAATAGCTCAACCTGATCAGTACAAGACGAGTATATTTAATAAAGTGATAGGCTACTTTATAAAGTTATTTATTTAAATTCTGAATTTCTCATTTTCTGTGTGCAAATCAGATATCTTCCTTGTTGAAATAATCTTTTACGTCTGATGATTACTTCAGGAATAATTGGTTTTATTTAAAAAAAACAACTCAACATGGCATTATTTTCATCATAACTTCTTTTATTATTGATCAAAACAAATACGGCGCTTATAACAGTTTTCCATGAGATTATTTTAACTGTTTTCCATGAGATTATTTCAAGACGTACAAGATGAAATTAAAAAAAAAGATAATCCATTTAGGTAATTATGACATTCTAGTGAAAATTTTTATAAGCGTAAGAATATTAAAAAAATAAATTCTGTCATTTTGTTCCTTAATCAAATATTCTTGTCTTAAAGGCTTTACAACTGTGAGACAAAACCATCTCCATCCAATACAAAATGCGTCAACATTAAATGTACAAATACAGATAAAGACATGATATATATGTACGTGTGTGTATCCGCGTTCGTGCGCACACACACACACACACACAAATATATAGATAGATAGATAGATAGATAGATAGATAGATAGATAGATATACAAAATTAACACAAATGTAACGTCTGTCATTTAGCTGATTGGTGTTACCTTTAACATCCCGACTCTAGAGTTTCGTAGACTGACCTTCCTGAAACTGTCTCGTCTACTCGTCAGAGGAATGTCTTCTTCTCCGTCGTTTTCGAAATATGAGGGTCCAGTTCTTTGAACAGAACAGACTACCCGACCATATGATTTGGTTATATTGGTGTAAGTAGTTGTGCATAATATAAAGAGCCTAATATAGAGAAATGGCGCACGCAATGTACCACAAGATGTCCGAACGACCCTACTTCGGTTTTGAATTAAGAGTTTTGTTTCTCTTAGACAGGTTGCCAATCGAGTCTAAAGATCCGGTCTTCTCTGCTATTTAATCCGTAGCTAGGAGGAGACGAATAGATGGATTCATACCTTTCTCCGGTGTTTTTGCGCATAAGTGGACTAGACTGGAATTTGAACTCCGAGATGCTATACATTACACCACCTGCACATCCTATAATGTGACATATGTATTTCAGATGAGGCTAACAGTTATAATTCTAATGTGCTTCAACTTGATTGAATAGTCCATACATACCTTTTCACCCCTCCGGAATAATACACTCTACCACAAAATTACCTATTAACCAATCAACACCCTAGTTAAAGTGAACTAGATTTTTCATTGGCTCAAACTGTAGCAAATTCACGCGAAAATATCTTTTCGCGCTAGCCGTTTAGAGCCGAGTCCAACTTCCAGAACTAAATAAAAAGGAAGCTTTAAGATCGATTCAGGCAGTCAGAATTTCATCCTGGAGAAGTGCCAAACGTATCCACGCCACTAAAAATCATAACCAGCTACATTTTTGCCGCGCAAATTTCTCTGACTCAACACACGCAGCATTTTGCTCTACCAGGAAAAATTTCTTACAATACTAAAAAGTGATAATAACTCACTACTAACAAGTATTCGTAAATATTCAATCAAATATCTAAACAATCCAAGGTAAACAACTCTGGAGAATTTAGAGAATTAAACTCCTACTTTATTCTCGCATACAACCTAAACAAATTTCTGTATAAATAATATTTCCCACTTAACTCTGTTTGACCAGTTCTTAAACACTTGAACAATGTCAAACTGTAAATCAATAAGAAACCCAATTTATCAATGGTCAATTTCTTGCATGATCAAACTACAAGTTTTCAAATTGTATATTAATTGTACATAAATGCATGTTGTTTTATTGAAATCTCATAATCGGTGTTTCTTACTCAATTGCCTTGTGATTGATTCGTTTTTGAATGTCTATATCCTATATTGTTGTGGATTAATATGGTGAACATGCTGGTAAACTAACCATCATAATATAAAAACCTTCTGATAACAAATTCAAACTCATAGCAATCCCAACAAACTAAAATACAAACAAACAAACAAAAAAACAGAAAATGTATGAACTTCAGACTTTTTATGCACAATATTGACTCGGATGTTCAAAAAACATTAAACAGACAGACCTTGTCGGTTGAATTTACTAAAACTTGATTGGATGAATTCTTGCTATTCAAATATAACATATAATTACACATGAGGGGAGACCAAAAATTTCTCGGCCTGATCCACTTCTGTAAATTTTGATGTTTGGTCATTGAAATATTGATTTTTGGCATGTGGATCGGCTGAGAACTATTCAGCTCCTCATCGAACACATAAAAATGCAATTCCGAAATTCAGGGATTTAACAACACCAGTTAACTGAATCTAGTTCACTTTTGTCGCTATCTTCGATGAGAAGTCCTCTCTTAACTCAGTGGACACACAGAGGCAATAAAATACTTGAAAGTTAATTCTGGAAACTATGTGTTTGAGATTCTCTAAACATTTGGATCACATATCACAATGTGTATTTAATCAGTTGTTACAGACATGTTTTTGCATACATCTTTAAATAATACATTATTTTGATGTCTTTCTGAGCCTATCTCTGTAACGACTGAGGAAAGAACTTAGTTAAAATGTCTTCTGTTTTATTTATGGTAATTGTGTGCGTTCAGTTTTATTGAGAGGCTACTGAATTATTTTTCAATCTATAAGCTTGCGCCTTTGATGTGAAGCCCAAAGCAATAATAACAAAATGTGTTCATTTTTAGTTATGTTTCTCTACACATGAACGACCCTACAAAGCTTACTAAATTTCCTGGTCTCTCTCAAGAGAGAGTCTAGACACAAGTTTGTTTAGTGCATCTCTAATTTAATGTACGATGCGTAACATAAATAAGATGTTATATATCCAACATTAATGTTTAATTACAAAACACTGGGAGGCCTGAATACTGTAATTGCTATCGACGTGAATTAAGGAATTAGGCGTGCCGAGTTCAATTTCCGCTCGATGCTGTTTCGTCCACTTTGCGCTAATGCCATTGGAGAAGGCATGAATCCATCTTCCTTGAAGCGACAACCAGTCTAAGAAAAGGAAAACTGTATTCAAAACCAGATTTAAGAGTGGTGGGCTCCGTCAGGTTATCTTGCCTTAGACTGCTGCAGTTATGGCTGCAGTAAATGTGCTTCTACTGTTCTAATAGTTTATCGGATACACACACAAAACACTGTTCAAGGTTTTTGCTTCGTGTTATGGGTTACATATTTCATGCAATTTGCGAGGGATACAAATGATTTTTGAAATTTGCGAGGAGAAAAAAACAGACATTTTATTGATTCAGCATATACTCCATTATATCTCAATAGATATGTTAAAATAGCTTTATGATCTGTACGCAAATAACAGTATGTAAGAAAAGTTTGAATTTTTTTGTCTTTGGTCAGTAATTGCTATTTCCTAATTGCTTCTGTCTAGAAAGCAAAGAAAATGACTATTATTACCTTCAAACTTTGCATTTGTCATATAAACATCGATGTTTTGAAACTAACCTATTTTCAATGACATTCCAGACAGTTTCACGTCCTGGATATGACAAGAAACTACATCCGCGTCCAGGCTAAGACGATAAACTACATCCGCGTCCAGGGTAAGACGATAAATTACATCCGCGTCCAGGGTAAGACGATAAAATGCATCCAACAGCAAAGCCTCTGATCAGGAGGTTTTGAGGAGCGTGGAACCTTCTCTTAATTGCTGGTGTTCCCAGGTCCACCCTGACCCGGGGCGGTAGCACCTGCTAGGGTCCCAGCTATGGGCAAATAGTTAACCGAGAAACTGAGGTAAAAGGCATTATAAAAGTGTAAAAATAGGTTTTAATACCAGAAATGCTTTGTAAAAAATTATTACCAGCAATACGTTTTTGAAAAAATAATATTACCAACTGTACGTTTTTAAAAATATATTACCAGCTATACATTTTTGAGACAGATTTTTGACAAAACAAAAATATTACCAGAAAAAAAAGTTATCGGCATTAATTGACCCATTGAAGTTGACATGCCGTAAAACAAAACAAGCCAAAACAAACCAGACAGATTCAGCGCTGAGTTGCTGAAGGAGATTTTTTAGAATGTTCTGGTAATAGACAGCTGTATAAATACGGGGAACGTAAGCTCAACAGTTCAATTTACTTCTAGCTGTCCAAGAGTAGACAAGTTCTATTTGACTTCTAAATTTTTGTGGTCTGTCTTGTGTAATCCTAAAATAAATAAATGCTACTTTTGAATCACATGCCGTTTTGTTCCTATTTAGCGTGAACAAGAATGTTCTTGTGTAATCCTAAAATAAATAAATGCTACTTTTGAATCACATGTCGTTTTGTTCCTACATTGCGTAAATGAGAATGTTCCCAATGTTATCTATTATCTTATCTGAGAATGTTATCTATTCCCATTTTTTTAATAGATACATTTCAGAAATATCATTATCCTGGGCACAAAAACAATGTTCAACTGAAATATTAGCCATTTTTTGATGCTTTCTAGGCGTGATCAAATAGGAAATAACAGTTACTACCCAAGGACAAAACTCATGTTACACATTGTAATTGTAGGGGGTCTTTGATCATACATTTGTATTACCAGTGAGACCTAATCTTATACGTTTGAGTTGTTACAGATGTAAGCCCTTAGAAGTAAATGCAGATGATTTCAATAACCGAGAAACTTCTTCTTCCTTTTTGCTACTATCTTCCAAGAGGAAATGATTAAAAAAAAACCTAGTTCACAAATAGGATCTATTATTTAAAAAGAAATGTCTCCTGAAAATTCAGCCGAAGTTAACCACTTATGACTTTATGAGGGCAGTTGCTTCGGTACAGTATGACGCCATCATATCCGGGTACTCAGCTACTGAACATGTATTTCGTCAAGTTTTAATCGTCCTTTTGATAGAGCTATACGGTCATGGGCGAAGTATATATTACCAGAAAACGAATGAACTGATTGGGTGATGCAAAATACTTACGAAAAACTTAGATGCCTACTTTAAAAAAAAAATCTCACTTACGCAAACTATATTTATCGAAATAAGTACATACTTGAATCGTCACTACTAAATTGCCACAGATATTCTGAAAACCGAATATTACTTCCACGTGGTGTAATTGTTAGCAAGCTTATCTATATTAGATCAGTTACGACTTCGTGTTCGATCCTCACTGCCTGCTCCACACGTTCAACCTTGTGGTCTATCTCAGCTACGCTTAGTAAATCACTATTTTGAAGACCGAAGCTGCTTCTGCTTAACACTTTCTCTGCTGCATTGTCGCCTGACTGTGATGGGCCGTTTTTTGGGGGGGGAAAAAAAACTGGACATTGTCCTTTATTTACGTGGATTTCTCATGGGTGCCCCCAATTTTGGTTTCTATAAGAAAGTCGGCTGTACAAACACGCAATAGAATAACGTTACAAAACAGAACATAATGTACGCTACGATAGTGATTTTCCAAGCATAGCTCAGATGTGGCACAAGGCCGAAAGTACGGGGCACCCATTGAGGATCGAACTCACTCGTAATTGTTCTAGCGAGACAAACTAGCTAACAATTATACCACCTCGAGGTGCCCTAATGTACGCTACGATATGTCCGTTGCTTACCCCTCGCGTCACGTGGTAGCTGTTTGTCCAGGTTTCAATAATTCGTAATAAAGAGCAATTTTTGAATCCATCTCCAGATTACATACACAAAAATCTTATGTTTGGTTATTTGAGGATGTGGATCGGACTGAGAACTTTACTGATGTTGGTTGATTGAATTTACGGCTTGTCAATTCTTGGTTGATTGAATTTACGACATGTCGATTCTTTTGTATAGGTCACTCGGTGAGGATCGGACGAGCTATTCTGTAGCAATGGTTAACCAGCACTTTAACTCGCACTTTATTTTTTTATTTATAAAGAAATTCTGATACTTGAATACTTTGCGTAGCTTCTGAAAAGCATATTTGGCTATATTTTTTACGCCCTTAAGTTTCTGTGTTACAACTTTCGTCATCTACATAGTTCACTTTCTGCATCTGCTTGATTTTCTGACATCAATCAAAGATTAGCCTGTCACTTTTGCCATAAAAGTTCATCATTGAGCTGATACCGAATTCTCACTAGTCACGATGAATTGTTGCTTTTGTGCTGGTGAGACGGAAAAGTACTAGGAAGAAGAAAAAAGAGAAAACAGTGATGCCCTGGCCCCCCAAAAGAAGAGGTATTGAGCAAAATTTCATGGGGAAAATTAGGTCAAGGGGAGGTGTTGTAATGAAATGTCCCACACTCCTATCACCTATGTGTACTGACTACATCAGTAGATATGAAGAAATTACATTTACACTTGCTTATATCAGCTTTTGGTTTCTATAAGAAAGTCGGCTTTAGATAGAATAACGTTATAGTAACGTTACAAAACAGAACATAATGTACGCTACGATAGGATTTTATACCTGGGGTCTTGCTTCTAGAGTTGTCTAGCTGCGATATGTCCGTTGTTCCAGTTTCAATAATTCGTAATAAAAACAAGAATCCATCTCGAACTCTCTGCCTTCGGACGAGACTTTACTGAGAGGTGCCTTGGTTGATTGAATTTACGACATGTCGACGAGGTTCCGCCGAAGGGCAGAAATTCGCGTTAGGGGAGGTAGGTCGAACTCTGCCTTCTGAACTCCCGGACGAGGTTCGGCGAAGGGCAGAAAGACTGGAATATTTTTGGCCGAGCCTACGTGTTCGGAGAACCTACGTTAAACCGGCCTTGTGCCACATGCAACTCTCGTTGGGGATAGATAAATATACTTGCTTCTAGAGTTGGAGATTCGGCTTCAGCTGTGCTGGTCAAACTCTCTGCCTCTGGGTAGAGAGGATCACCAGACGAGGCTCTGTCGAAGAAAACAGCTACCCGACCTCGTTTTATACGAGGAATTTTTGGCCACGCCTACGAGCTTGGATACCCCACATTACATTTGGCCTTGTGCCACATATCACCGCGTGGGGCGGTTGGTAGATATCCTTGCTTCAGGAATTACTAGCTTACTAACCGATTCCCTGTCTTTCAGTGGTGTATTCTCTTTTACAATAAACCTCTCTTTCTTTCATCTACGCCCGTGTTGTTGTTCCTTTCACGAGTACCACCTTTGTGTGTTTGTAACTAAGGATACAACAGCTGCACTCTCAAAGATAAGCATTGATTTGAGCGTTTATTTGGACTCTTCACTTCAGACGACAATTGGATCTCATATATACGACTCATCGCTAAAGACGCTGGAAAAATTGTGGTAACTTTATATCGTGTATAGTACGTGACTCTTTCTGCCATTCTCTATCGTTACAAAAGTTAGATCAGAGTAAAAATGGTGTATTGCTAACATATATGGACTGGAATAGTCCAAAGCCTCTTTCAATCGTCGACATAGTTCAAAGGCGTTTACCCCGCTTTGTAGGCGATTATTTTCTACCCTATACTCCTTCTCCTCCAGATCCAACGTCGCAAACCTACCGTTACTCTATCGGTATTTCCAAGGAAAAATGTTCTCACATGTTACATTCCCTAGTTCCACCAGTTCAGGCAGTTACGACCAAGACACACCATATCATTTACACAAAGTCGAATCATCCAAATTCCCTTCGTATTCCATTGACTATCAGTAAGTTCTATACGATCAGCTTCTCCCCAAGACCCGGTGAACTGTGGAACAGACTCCCGAGAGGATGCTTCCTCAACCACTATAATATTAACCTTTTGTACATATCTTCATAATGTACAATTCGTAAAACAACCTAATTCAGCAAACTTCGAACTTGAGTGACTCTTGAGTCTCGAATTGGGAAAATAAAAACGTAAAGATTGTTTTACTTTTTCGTTTTCTTTCTCAATATGCCATCAACCCAACGTTAGTTCTGTAAACTACATCCGGTTGCAAGACCTCTGATAGGGAGATTGGAGGTTTTGAGGTACGTGAAACCACCTCTGAATTACTATTGTTCCGAGATCCATCCCAACTCAGGGTGGTAGTACCTGTTAGGGTCCCAGCTTTGGATTAATAGTTAACCTTCGGACAAAAACAAAACACTATGAAAGTATAAAAATACATTTTATAGTAAAAATGCCAGCAATACCAGCAATTTATGAAAAATGATCAACAATACGTATTTATAGTAAAATTATCAACAATACATTAGTATTGTAAAATTACCAAAAATACATTTTATCTGTAGCTGAAAGTATACAATTGCGTTCGAAATATATTTAGCTGAAGCCATTAAATTGGGTTCAAAATGTTTAAAATTTTGCATTAACACATAGATATTGATATGCCGTTAACAAAATGAACCAATCAACCAATCTAAACCTTCCTCGTTGCTCACATGTTCGGTCCATGGTATACTCAGCATTCTTCATTCTGTTGCTTCTTTATCTTTGAAGAAATTGTCTGGTATTCACTGTCATATAGGAAGACGGATATCATGTAAGTATTCAGTACTCCGTTATTTGTTTCTAAGTTCTGTTTCTTAATACTCTGCTTGGCTTTTGGAATGATGTCATTTATCAAAGCCTTGGTTGGCAGATTTTATTATGACTCCAAGTACGAGTTACTTTTTATATGTTTTCTGATACATTTTTATCTGCGGGTAACAAACAAGAGTTTACTTTTAGTGTGAAAACAATGTCAAGATTTCAGATGAAGTTACAAATCAACTCATTAAAAAAAATGCTTGCCTCTGTTGGCTATTATAATGTTGGCGTTTGAAGTCAGTTTTCGGAATTGGCCTCTGATACTCAATGTGTTAAGGCTACAAAGGATTTACCTGATTGCTTTGTCAAGTTGATTTCCCAACTGTGAATCTTATTATGCATCAATGTCCGCAGACGGGTGGCCTCGTCTTGGTGATATTAATAAGGTTTCGGCCATTATACCCTTCGGTATTCTTCAGATGTCTTTCACACTTTATAATCTAAGGATTTAAAACCGAGCCCTTTATTCAATCTATGCAGGTCAAATATTCTTCTTTTGTTCATGTTAATTCATGCTAGTTAATTTGTATGATGTGCGGGTAGTGTAATGGTTATCGGCGAGGAAGGTGTAATCGCTGTGTAGAGTACATATTATGACCGATTCTATTTCGTTCACTTTGCACTAATGGCCTTGGAAAAAGCGTGAATCTATCTTCTTTCAGCTATGGGTTAAAAAACAGGACGGACTGGCATCTTTAGACTTCGGAAGGCAACCAGTCTAGTAGGATAACTTTGAATTCAAAACCGACTTGAAGAGAAATTACTGATTTTCTTGGATGAGATTGTCTACACTATTTACATTTGAACTCCTGTCCTTATCTTTGTTGTTGTTGTTACCACAACGTGTCGGCCGTTGTACTCTCCGGCCTTCATTAGGTGTATATCGATCTGGGTAATCTACAGTCTGAACTGAACCCTTTATTTAATCTATGGAGGTAGACTGTACTCGTTTCACTGCCCATGTGTAAAGATATCTCTTCTAGTTCTTATTTTTTAGTACTGCTCAGTTATTGCTTGCCTCGTGTCCAAGTCCATACTGCCTGACCCAAAGATTGAATTCATAATTGCTATATCACCAAATTCACGAACCAGTGCTTTAATTCACTAGGCACTTTTCCCGTAGGAACAATAGTAAAAAGAAATAGCTCTGTTAGGGCATCTTACTCTAGCTACCTCCACTGCTGCCTTCACCGCAGTACATGTGGTGCACCTATGAATCTAATGGGCTACTGAATTCGAGAACGATCGAGTTAATTCTTTCTTGTGATGTCATTTTTCTCTGCAATTGGAAAGTATAAAACCTTTCTTTTTGTCATTTGTCTTCGTTGTTCAAAGAAATATGCACGAGGATAAGTAAAAATAAAATATAAAAGTGATGTATATTTTCTACTTTTTTCTTTCTTTTTTTCTTTTTTTCTGTTGCGTTTTTTTTTTTTCGTTACTTTCTTTTTTTCATCACGTTGCCTTTTTCGTAACGTTTTCTTTTGTGCTTGCTTTTCTAGTTTTTTTTTTTTTTTTTTTTGTTAATTTTTATTTTGGGTAATTTTACCATTTTAGTTATTTCTCTGTTTTTTAGTTATTTTTTAGTTATTTCTTTCTCTTTCCGTCACGACTTTGTCGCTATTTTCTTCACTTTTTCTATTTTGTTTTTTGGGGTTTTTTTTTTTTTTTGCTACGTTTTCTTTTAACTTTTTACATTTTTTTTCTAGAAAAATGATGCCGATACATTAATTACCTTTGTATTAGTTATACAAAGGTAATGAATGTATCTACGATATGCCAAATTCTGTCAAATGCCTTCGAGATCTCCAAAGTAATGCCCTGGGCTTCACCAACCTCATCTAAAACTTGATAGACAACGATTATTGCTAAAAGAAATCCATCAGGAGTTGACTTAGAGAAGCGAATTCTCTATTGCTTATCTAAAAGAAGATCCTGCGATGTAAGATGCCTAACATATTCCGAGTTGATTAGAGCCTCTAGTACTTTGCCAAAAAGAGGTAGAAGGTAAATAAGGCGATAGTTAGAAGAATAAGACAGTTCACTTGAGTTCTTAGACAGAAACTATAGAAGAGGATTTCCAACGAGCAGTTAAGCAAGAAGCATTAAGTCATTTATTGTAGAGTTTAGAGAGAATCAGACGCCATTTCAAGGGTACATTTCTTAAGGACTATTGCAGGGATATCATCACTTCTACATGCTTTGAGAAGATCCAATTTAGAGATGATAGCAGAAAATATGGACGGGGTTATATTCATAACAGTAAATAGAGACTCAGTTCTAAGTGGAAAATCAGGCAAAGATACTCTATATGTCAAGAGTAGAATTTGAAAATAATTTACTAGCAAGAAGTTCTGGTTTATCATTAGATGTTAAAAACCCAAATTGTGTAAAGAGGTGGAAGAGAAAACTTAATCTTATTTAACACACTATTACTGAGCCGCCAGTAGTTTCGTGAACGAAACTTGTTAGTGGCTATACGATGCCTCGTTCTATCAGCAAACACAGACTTAGTCTCATTGAAGACACGTTTACAATTATTACGGGCATATATAAATAGGCGCCTGTTGTGCTCGGAATTATCACGCTTTTACACCCCAAAAGCATGCCTAATATTTTGCATGGCAATGTACACTGGATTTATGGAAAAATATTGTTCTCGATGACAGCGCAAGGCCGTATACAGCGGGAATAACACCGGAAACATTTTTGAAACTCGGCTGGTCTGTTCTTCCTGCACCTGACTTTTCACCGATCGCTTTTACGATCGCTGCAAAATGCTTTAATGGTGGTGGGGGTGGGGTGGGGTTTAACTTCCTCTAATGAAAACCAGATTAATCGAAAACTTTCATATCATATTCGGCGCAATTTTTTCTCAGAAGATATCGAAGAACTGCCTGATAATTGGTAACAAATCATTGCAAATAATGCTTATTTTTAACCCAGAAACCTTCTGCCCACTTGAAAGATTTATACACTTTCACCGTTGTAGTTGGCATATTTATCAACTTTATGTTGACTATGTGGTATAAATATCTATACACACAGGTATAATAAATATCTATACACCACAGGTGTGATAAATATCTATACACACAGGTATAATAAATATATATGCACACAGGTGTAATAAATATTTATACACACATGTGTAATAAATATTTATACACACAGGTATAATAAATATCTATACACACAGGTATAATAAATATCTATACACACAAATAATACGCCTTTGTGTAAAAGTTTGTATTGTTTATCTTATGTGCACATATATCTAATTTTTTATTCAGTCGATAAAAATACATCGCGTTAAATTAATTGTTCAAACCGACATATCTACTTAATTATTTTTGTACCTTAATCGTAGATTCTTTACCGATTTGTGAAATATACATAAATTCAAATGTCTGTCTTGTGTGTACTGTAGTCTATTCAATAAATGTCTGGTTCTTAATGTTTCTTTTTTCATCTTTGAAAATCTACTCAACCCATTTTTTTGCCACTAATGATGTTTACGTAAATCTTTTTTTTTCTCTTTTCTTAATCTCGACGCACCAAAATAAATTAGGTTCATCAAGTTTGATTTCAAAGAAGCGATAAATTGTAATTATGTAAGAAAAAATAAATGAAGAAATAAAAAATCTGTTCCCATTTCTTGTCATCTGATTTTTAAGTACTTTCTTTTACTTTCATTTTTTTAAGCGTATCGCCCTGCAAATGATATAATCCAAGCGGCTTTCATCACGGCAGTTACACTTATTTTTATCAACTTGTGTTGTTGCTGCTATTATTATTACTATTTCCTTGGGTTTCTGTTGCATACACATTTTCTCCCGGGTCCCAACCAGAGACCTATGCTTAAAATGGCTTCATGACATCTTCCATTGTTCATTTTTTATAAAAAAAAAATAAAAAAATATACTAAGATCACACATATTTTGCATAGATAAAGCTGTGTGTTCTGTACTTGTGGGTACAATTATTTATTACAATTATTTCGGTAACCTTTTCCAATCAATCCAAGGGCTTCAACTAAAACTGGAATTACAGATGATCTCATGCGCCACATTTTTGAGATTTGCACTTCAAGATCTTTGTATTTTGATAGGTTTTTTTTTTTTTTTTTTTCAGATCTTCAATATATTTCAATCAGTAGGGCTATCATGTCAATAAGAAAGCACATTCTGTTCCTGGGGTTTTTGATCACGATATCTAGGCGATTAAATTTGATTGTTCTGTCTGTGTTTATTATAAAGTTCCATAATATTGTTACAGGTTTTATTTCTTAGACCGGGTATGTGTGATGTTGATACCAGTTTCTTGCAGTTTCCATCTTTAAAAGTTACATATTTTCCAGTGCTGAGTTTTATATTCAGTTTAGGGTCAACACAATTTTTCAGCATGTTTGCTTGGTAATTTCTACTTAGCAATAATTGGTCCTGTGAAGAATAAATCCTTCGGTTTTAGCTTTTAATCCTGCACTACTGATGGGTACAGGGTTTGTTTTACTACGTAACCACTGATGGGTACACTAGTTTGGGACGGGCAGAGTATTGACTATGAAGAGGCTTATCTTACCATTCTTTCTGCATTTGGTCATTGCTTTTTTTTAGGTTATTTGACACCGCAATAGATGTATTATGGATTATTTGCACTTCTTCACCCACTTGAAATTCTATTTTGAATTTATTGGCTCCAATTTTTACTGAATGAAGTTTCTTATTTCTTTTGTGTTCTTTGACACAGATCATTTTCCAGTCTTCTGTAGTTTACAGGTATCTTTGAAGGCCGATTGTTGTGGTTTTTTAAGACAGTTCTAGTTGAACTAATCCTCTGCCTCCTTTGGATATGAATACATAAGGACGACCAGCATCAGCCTTAGGTTGATGCATGCAGTGGCAAATGATTATTATTATTATTAGTTTTTTCTGTGTGTGTGTGTTTTTTTTTTTTTTGTTTTTTGGTGGAGGGTTTCCATCAAAGGTTTTGCTGAGGACTAAGTGGCCTCAAATCTCCTCATAGTTTCATTACCTTTAATATTTTACTGTAATTTGCATTGGAATAAAATTTCATTGGATTTTGCAATGATTTTATTTCTCTTGATTTATTATTAATATTACAAATATACACTTCAAGCATACCGCCAAAATGTTAAAGTAATATGTAATTGTATTATATTTATATAACATCAGCAAATTTGTTATACATTTTTGTTTGTTTGTTTTCTGGATGTTAAAATTAAATCGAGTGACCGGGAACAACATTAAAGAAGAAATAAATATAACAACTGACTGACCGCTTGCTATCAATAAAACTAAATTTTAATATATACATATATTTAAACAGATCTTTAAATTTTTTTAATTTATAAAACCAATCGCCAAACAAGTACAACAATTTGAATATCTTGGAAGTGTTTTAACAGAGGATGGAATGTGCAACACTGAAATCCGAAGGCTCATTAGGATAGAGTAAGATGGCCTTTCAAAATCTAACCAAAGTATTAAGAAACAGGAAAATTTCGTTAGAAACGAAGAAAAGAGTATTGAGCTGTTACGTAATATCAGTCCTCAGGCAGTGAATGCTGGGCAATTTCCTCGCAGATAAAGATGAGACTTGAAGCAACAGAAGCGTCGTTCTACAGAAGAATGCCAAGAATACCATGGACTCGGCCTGTGAGTAATGACGAAGTTTTAGGAAAAATGGGAACAAAAAGGACACTTATACTTAATACCAGGAAGAGATAGTTGAAATTTCTTATGGGGAAAGACGGCTTGGAAAATTTAATACTCACGTGAAATATTGAAGGAAAGATGGACGGAGGAAAATAACGCATGTTAACTACCGAGTTTGAGTAAATGAATGATGGAACAGAGTTTAGGTAACAAAAAGACAACATTTATTAAGAGCTAAAAAGAACAAGGAAATTGTGGAGAACCGTGATCACCGACGTCCTAAAGGGACAGGACACATACAAGAAGAAGAAGACCCTATTTTACACTTCGGTAAGAATATATTTAATCCGTATAATTGCTATAGTTTGTTTTGTTTGTTTTACGGGATATCAACACATTTGGTCATTTAATGCGGAATTTGTGCTGTATTTATTTGTTTTTTTGCAAGGATATTTTTCATACGGACACCATATGGTTTGATGGCCTTTCTTTTCTGTTAAAGAGATCAGTATATTGTGGATGAAATATGCATTAAAATATCAAAATATATCAAAATATATAGAATTTAATGGGCAGATTGAGAGTTTAATATAATATTGAAGAACTAGTTTTTCCATCGTATTACTAATGGAAGTTCATGTGCTTCTGCGTATAGGGTTTCCACCGGGGATGTGGTGAAAGTTCCTAGGGTTATTCTTTATTCTTGATGTTCCTTTATGTAGCTTTTTCTTGCTTCGTCACATATAAAGCAACCATAATCGAGTTTCTATCTAATTAATGAGCGGTATATCTTGAGTAATGATTCTCTGCTTGCTACCACGGCTAGGTGAGCAATAACTCTAAAAGTTTGTAGAAGTTTTCTGGTATTTGGACTTTAAGTATTTTATATGATGTATAAATGTTAGTCTTATTTATCAAATATGATACCTAGGAAATTGTATTGTTCTACTACTGGAATTTTATTTTTAGTTTTAATATTGGATCGTTATGCATTTCCCGAAGCTTGCAGGATTGCATACATTTAATTTTTTTTTCTTTTAAAATTTTAAACCCATTCTTCGTATCCCATTTGTTTATTTTATTAAAGCATAGATGGATCTATAGTGTGCATATATTTTGATCTATAGTACATCAAAATGTCACCCACATATAGGGCACAATCTGTTCCTGTATTTATGTTTTATGCTATATTATTAATTTTAATACTGAACAGGGTAACAGATGTGGTTCACCTTGTTCCTGATGTTGACATGGTGCCATCTAAATGTACCTTAAAATATTTGCCTTCCAAAAAGCTAGAGATAAAGATCTGCTTTTTAGTCCTAGGTCTTGTAGGTCTGTTTCTATGCTATACCTCCAGGTTGTATCATAAGCTTAATCCAAATCAAAGAACACTACCGTGTTCTTTATTATGAAGGCTTCTCGTATGTTTGTTTCCAGTTGAATTAGATGACCAATAAGACTTCTTTTCTTCCGGAAGTCTACCTGGTATTCTGTTATTAGTTTATTGGTTTCCAGGTAACATATTCATTTGCTATTAATCATCCTTTCGAGCGCCTTACAGGCACAGCTGGTGAGTGTTATTGATCGGTAAATTGTCGGGTCTGTATTGCAAGAACAGCTACTCTACTCAAAACAATAATATTCTGCACTGTATACATAACTCGCAATGAAATCCCTAATGAAACTGAATTACATAAATTAATACAGAATTAACCAAAACCTTTCATATTAATGGGGGGGGGGAGGATTTTAGCAGGCATAACATAATATGGGGGGAGTAAAGAAACAAATAAGAAAGGCAAAATCATAGAAAGATTACTAAATCAAAGGCAGCTGTGCCTCCTAAATAACAAAACAAGTACATGCCTACATGCATCAACAGGAACATATTTTGCCATAGACTTAAAAATCGGTGAGGCTAGCATCTACAGGATGCGATGGATAAATTGTCGTCTAAATTACGCACACACACACACACACAAATATAAATAATACTAGCATCTCATTTTAAACAGACATATTTTCCAAAATTACACTAAAATAAATATCTTGAGATACTTAAAAGCAAATTTATTCAATAAAATCGCTATTGGCTTCAGCCACGATCTCCAGAAGACTACGGAATCTCCTGCATCTTTTCTGGGCGGTGTTTAAGTTTGTGAATGTTGTCATAATTCTTGCCTTCAGTTCATCTTTGCTGTTACAAGAAGTTTTGTTGATTTCTCGCTGAAGTGTACCCCACACAAAATAATCAAGATGGTTGCAGTCTGGGGAGTTAGGTGACCAGATGTAAAGAGTGGTGTGGTTGCAGAAATTGTCTGACAGTTATGACTATGTTCGCCTGCTTGTGTGGATGATGCAGAGTCCTGTTGCCAGACATAGGGTCTTCTAGCAGCCACCATCTTGACCCAGAGTGACATTACTTCCTCAAAGCACTTGATGTACGGTTCTGTATTGAGACTGAGAAGATGAATGGAGGCATAACGTCGCCATTACTAGTGTTCACTCCAAACACCTACGTAATCACCATTAGACTCATCCAACTAATACGAATCCTCTGTACTGTCTTCAAATTGACACCCAAACATCCTGATACATATATAGTTCGTACTGGAGCTTCCGGGGCGAATGTCAAGCAGTACAACATGCCGGTTCCAAATTTCTGGCAGAGTGAACTGTGTCATGGTGCTCTTCTTCTCACAGGGCACACACACACACACACACACACACACACACACACACACACACACACACACACACACATACATATATATATATACTTGGTTTGTTTTAATTTGTTTCCTTTTATATATATATATATATATATATATATATATATATATATATATATATATATATATATATATCCTGTTTATTTTAAATGCCAAATACATTTTTTTAAATGAAAAAACTGTAATCCCAGTATAATACATAAATGCGCCAAACTTGCGATAACCAGATATTTTTTTTATTAAAATTTAAATTATTTAACGGTCAGTCTATACTGGCATCTCAAAATTTCGTTGTGCATGGAACTCTTAGTCGTGCTATCGGCAAGGGATAATATGTATATTTATTAATATATATATATATATATATATATATATATATATATATATATATATATATATATATATATATATACACCCAAGTATATGATTGGTGTATACGGCATAAATTCCAATAGCCAACAATTACTATTCTTAAAGGAGTGCATAATAGTGGAGCGAATATAATTATTTATTTAAATATTATAACATAAATATGTTATAAAACCACTAACACATCACTTGATAAGACACCAGAGGTGTTGAAACAAAATGGTCATTTTTGTAGTGATTTTATAACATATTTATGTTATAATTTTTAAATAAATAATTATATATATATATATATATATTTGCACGGTCACCTCTATATATCCCGGTGTCTGTAATGTCGAATAAAAATCTAGGATGCCACACCAACACAATTACAAAAATATTAGATGCTTCTGCAGAATCATACACACCCAATAGCAACATTAAACTGTGGATTGTTTCTCTTAGTCCACAGACTATATATAGAAATTACGATGTAATTCTCTTCCGGAAAACTAGCCGTCGTAATATAGACCGATTGAGAAAGGAACTAAAATATTTAAGGATCCTGCTCTAAACATTACAACCATCACTACCAATATAAAATTGATTCATTTTCTAGATGTAACATTAGACCCGTATAATGGTTATCATAAACCATACACAAAAGACCTGAATAACCATGAATACGTTATTAAATTTCAAACCACGATCACAAAATTTTAGATAAATTGCATAATTCAGTACAAGTTGGATTATTCACCAGCATCAGACAGCATGGATTATTTTCTCGGGACGAAGTAAAAGTTCAACTTACAATAGTGTCAGTGATCTCAAAAATGTCATGATCTGAATGGTCTTAGTTCTTATTTGTCATGCACACGCATTTGCACTTTCTGGCTGGCGATATCGTGTGGAATCAATTTAAATATCCAATGCCCTACTCAACACTCTCATTAGATCCAACAAAACTGTGGTCTCAAAGATCTCAACCTTTCCTTGGGTCTCCGATTCCACCAATTTTCTCTTTGTTTACGATGACTCAATCGGCTCTTCTAGCATGGATCGCGTAAGTGGTTTAAATTTCAAAGAATTTTCCTTTGCTTTTATAAATTGTTTTGTGCCCATAACATTTATTTAACTTTTTCCAATGAATCAATGTTATATCAGGTTCCTTCCCAATTAAATGGCTGCATTCGTTCATTAAATAACATCATTATTTATTATTTTCAATCCTTGAATTTTAAACAAGTATTAACTAGCTATGGGTTAATAAATAACACGTCAGACTGGGCTGTCTAACCTTAGGTGGTAACCAGTCTTATAGAAAGGCTACTCTGAATTCGAAACGGTGGAGAAGGAGACCTCTCCACTATCTTGCTCAAGAAGGCGTGGCAATTCACAGTTAATAAAGAAGAGGAATCTGTGTGAAACATGACTGTCTACGTCCTGAAATGCCATGACATTTAAACAAAAACCTGGAGATCAAATGAAAGCAATTCGCAATACTCCAGCGAAAAAAAAGAAAAAAAAAAAAGATGTCTAAAGCAGACATGATAATTTCTGGGGCATATCATAAGAATGCATCTCATTATAAAAAATGGAGAACAACAAAACTAAAATACTAATTGTACAAGAGATAGGCAGAAGGAAAAGGCGTTTGAATAAAAAGTGGCTGCGTTAAAAATCAAAAACAAAATCAACGACACCAAGATGCTTTTGGAGGTTAAAAACCAAAAAAATCTGTCATATATACTGAAAAAGAAAAGATTTAATGATATAGTAGAATCCCTCATATCCGGAGTCCCTTATATCCGGATACCCTTATATCCGGAATCCCTCATATACGGAGTGCCTTATATCCGGAATCCTGCATATCCGGACATGATTCTGATGTGTATATTTCAACTATTTGGGTGATATGTAGCTGCTTTGAAATTTCTGTTTTTCAGGAAATTTATTTTGGATAATTGCTCATGTATATTTCAAACTAATGGCTTGTATTGGTGCAAAAGATGATGGGAATAAGAAAAAAAGATGACAACGAGACATATCTGCAACAAGATGGCGACGAGATGCATGATTGGGATGAAACCTGGACTTAAATTGATAAAGTTATTAAAATGGTTGTCAGTTTTATGAAAAGAAAGCCAGCGTTCAGCTATGACGATTGCAATAATGCACGCAGAGTTAAAAAGTGTCTTTCGTTTTAAAAAAATTCAAGAAGAAAAAGAAAAACGAAATACGGAAAAAGTTGAGAATGACATTAGAAGAGAAAGAATCATCATGTAACAGCGAATAAAAAAAATCATCGTTACATTGTCTTAATGAATTTTCATTAACCTTACATAATTTCTTTCTTTTTCCTTAAAATCAATTCCGTTATATTTCACTCAACATTAGCTTTTGTTTACTATAAAACACTGAAAATAAATGTTACAGCTGATTTCAATTCTTTTAAATATAACCCCTCATATCCGAACTTTGTAACCAATTCCTCATATCCGAAAGGCCTTCTTAGTATATATATATATATATATATATATATATATATATATATATGTGTGTGTGTGTGTGTGTGTGTGTGTGTGTGTGTGTGTGTTTACTCCTTAACCCTCAATTGTAAGTATTTTTTTTCTTTGTTGTAATTTCGAAATATATTTCCTCCATCAATATCAGTCTCTAAAAACGCTTATAACGCTTTCAACTATTTTAAAAATTCGATGTTCAAGGACTTTATGTTGCTGAAGAATGCCCGGCTTTCTCAAATGAAGACATAAAGTGCGCTATACACGCGTACAATGTTTTTACTTCAAATGCATTACTCTACACGAAAATTTCATTAAGGTTTCCAGAGTTACACGCCGCTCTTAGAATACAGCTTTTTTGTATCATGACTTTTTTTTCAAAATCCAGATGTCCCCAGGACGTTGATAATCCTG
>CAHIKZ030000601.1:1190000-1210000 GCA_903632075.3 Acanthosepion pharaonis
ATATAATATGTGTGTGTGTGTGTGTGTGTGTGTGTGTGTGTGTGTGTGTGTGTGTGTGTGTGTGTGTGTGGACAGAAAGAGAGAGATGTATATTATTATTATTATTATTATTATTATTATTATTATTCAACATATATATAAGGAGAGTAAGAGTTGTAATATGTAAATAATTATTCAATAGCTAAGGAAAAGGGGAAATTACCACATTTGACACATACGCACATGTACACGGGCACACATTTGCGCGTGCATACACACACACAGAGCCACACACATACAGAAAAAATCAACCTACCACCAAATTAGTAGCATCCTAATTAACGCATGACTATTACGTAAAATTTAGCATGAAAATAACGAAAAATGAGAGGACAATAGCTGAAACCTGCTGATGTGTGGAGCGAACAATTACGAAAAAGTTCGTATACGAAACTCCGGAGTCGAGGTGCTGAATAAAACTTCTGTCGGCTAAGTGACAATTTTATTTTATTTGTATATATATATATATATATATATATATATATATATATATATATATATATATATCGAATTTGTACGCGTTTATTTTTTCATAAACATGCCATCGACCGAGAGAACTCAATCTAATTTGGAGAATCTTGCATTATCAGCAGTAACAGTGACTGTTTATAAATACGCGCTTTTCTCCCCACTGTGCTTGACAGATTTAATTATTTTTTTCTGCAGCTAATATCGTCATCCACAGACAGTCTGTTTCGTTGTTTCATAGCTCATCATCGTGGCTAGACATCCGATCGCTTCAATTCTAATTCCTAAGCTATCGACGCCGGGCAGAGAGAAAAGCGAATTTTTACGTATTTATTTTTTCATAAACATGACAGTGACCGAAAGAACTCAATCCAATTTGAAGAGTCTTGCATTATCAGTAGTAATAGTGAGTGTTTACAAAATAGCGCTCTTCTTCCCACAACGCTCGACCGATTTAATTATTTTTAGGGATCTAATATCGTCATCCACAGATTGTATATATATATAAATTTGTCTCTAATACACGCACACACGAAAAAGTGCATATATATATATATATATATATATATATATATATATATATATATATATATATATATAAAAAAAATATGTTGTAGTGGTTCCAATGAGAGAGAAAAGTATGTATATTAAAAGAAGAGGGTGCCGCAAACGTTTTTGGTTGTAATGTGGATTTATTGAAAAATATTATACTTTGTTTTACATAATTTCACGACACGTGTTTCTGGTCTGGTCTCGCAACCGTCTTCAGGTGAAAGTGGAGATTTTACATATTATTAAAAATAATTAATTTTTTCTTCATGTTCGATGTGGAATATTCTCGATATGAGACATTCTGTTTGTGTGTTGGCAATCCGAATTTTCTTTCTAGAATTGTCAATGAAAAGTTCTGCGTGAAGGGTCATAAAACAATTAAGGTTTGTCCAGCAGTAGTTATCGGCATTTAATCTTTTAATGTTTTAGTGACCTCTATGTGCTCTTGGATCTGTTTCTATTTTGGCGTGTTCCTGTCAGCATGCGTGTATATATGCGTGCGTATATTTCCTTTACGAGGAATTCGTAAACTTATTTGTACTTTATACGCATACACACACATACGCACATACACACTATCCCACCACAAGTAGTCACACACACACATATACACACATATTTCCCAAGCTACATGGAACCAGTGGAACACACATACACACACACACACATACACACGCACACACACACACACACACACACACTTCTTAAGTTGTCAACATCCGCATATACATACATAAATGTATGTATGTATGTGTACATACACATATATATATCTCCTCGTGTCTCCCGTATATGAGTGTGCGTCCATGCATGTGAGCGATCATTGTATTTGGTCACCCTGTGTGCATGTTTTTTTTTTTTTTTTTTTTTTTGGGGGGGTTACGATCTATTCAGTTCGGGTTTGAATTTGTCTATAAAGTTTTTTCCTGTATTTGTAGATACGAGTAATTGTCTGTTTGATATATCGGCATGATATTAAACTTACCCTGTTACATTTGAAAATGTGTTGTGATACAAAAGTTTTCTGTTGTCTGTCAAGTACATGTGTGTGTGTGTGTGTGTGTGTGTGTGTGTATGTGTGTGTGTGTATGTGTGTGTACTGGTTCCATGTAGCTTGGGAAATATGTGTATATGTGTGTGTGTGCTGACTACTTGTGGTGGGATAGTGTGTATGTGTGTATGTGTGTGTATGCATGTATAAGTACAAATAAGTTTACGAATTCCTCGCAGTAAGGAAATATACGCACGCATATATACACGCATGCTGACAGGAACACGCCAAAATAGAAACAGATCCAAGAGCACATAGAGGTCACTAAAACATTAAAAGATTAAATGCCGATAACTACTCGCTGGACAAACCTTAATTGTTTTATGACCCTTCACGCAGAACTCTTCATTGACAATTCTAGAAAGAAAATTCGGATTGCCAACACACAAACAGAATGTCTCATATCGAGAATATTCCACATCTAACATGAAGAAAATTAATTATTTTTAATAATATGTAAAAATCTCCACTTTCACCTGAAGACGGTTGCGAGACCAGACCAGAAACACGTGTCGTGAAATTATGTAAAACAAAGTATAATATTTTTTCTCAATAAATCCACATTACAACCAAAAACGTTTGCGGCACCCCTCTTTTTTTATATATATATATATATATATATATATATATATATATATATATATATATATATATCCTTATACAAAAAATACTTATTGTTACAATTATGTAAAATATTGTTGTAGTGCTGAAAAAAATAACAAAAGAATTTGTTACAATATATATTAAATCATAACTTGAACTGAAGATATAATTATTCATTAAAATGAAAATTATAATAAATTTGTTGTATAAACATATGGTGTAAATATTTTTATTCAACAAAAATAGCCACAATAAATTCCCATGAATAGAAAGATATATTACCTTAACTCATAATTAGCAGACTGAAAGAGTAATAATAATAATAATAATAATAATAACAATAATATATATATATATATTATTATTATTAATAATATTATTATTATTAATGCATGTTTCATTAAATAATATAGACAAGTTTTGTCTATTTATTTTAAGTTCCTTCCATATTGTCTGATAAGCTTAATAACATCATCATTGAAAAACGAAAGCAAATCACCATATTGATATATGTTTTAATCCTATCTAAGCTTTCGGCTTACATAAGCCATTATCAAAGATGACAATTACATTTCAATATATTAAACAATACACGGACAAAACAATAATGATAGTCTGTTTTTGTTGCATGAAAAATTTCAAAGCAACGACAAACTCGTGTATACGAGACGCGGAATTGAAAATCGCATCGCAGCTCGTGACGTCACACATGACCACGCAAGAGTGAAAACGAGATGTACTATGTATGGGAAGCCGTTGATATAAACCAATGTCTTCTGTTATCAATTATAGGCATTTAAGAATATTTGTGAAGATTTCATAGTTTATTTTGTTTAGGTTAGGTTTCAACTGTTTTATGTATATAGCTTCAAGAATTTTTAGTTTTTGTTTATTGTTTTCATATTTTATATATATATATATATATATATATATATATATATATATATATATATATATATATATATATTATTGAATAATATAGACATAATGTGTCTACTTATTTTCTTTCTACTTGTCTATAATCAGTTTTTAAAATCATCTTCTGGGTTAAATTACGAAGACAAGCATTGTAACTGAAATAAAATCTGCATTCCGTTGTGATTGCGATTTTTAAAAATTTTTGCAATGCAAGTATTTCAATATCAGGGCGCTGACCGGAAATTGTCAGAAATGCAAAATAACATGAAATGTTACATGCACTTTAATATGTTGTTGCTGGATTCGTAATAAATTTCGACGCATTCCTTGATGAATTCCATCTTAACTTGAAGAAACTGATTAGACAACTGTAAAGGATAAGTAAAAAATAAATACATACAATATATCTGTATTATTCAATGAAGATGCTTGAATGAAGATATGTTGCCTATATATATATATATATATATATATATATATATATATATATGTGTGTGTGTGTGTGTGTGTGTGTGTGTATTTAGGCAGCATTTTTCATTCATACACGTTTTTCGCTTCTAGCGTCTTATATGCACGTGTTTATCGTTGCTTGGAAATCATCCATGTAAACAATCACAGACTAACATCACGTCTTGTCCGTATATTGCTTAATATGTTGTGATTGAAATCTTTGATAATGGCTTATGTAAGCCGAAAGCTTAGATCGTAGTTAAAAAATATGGATCAATATTGTGAATTTCTTTATTCGTTCAATGATAATGTTATTTAACTTATCAGACGTTATGAAAAGAATTTACATAAAATAAATAGACAACACTTGTCTATAATATTTAATGAAACGTGTATGAATATATATATATATATATATATATATATATATATATATTCAACACCATCACTTGATAAGACACCAGAAGTGTTGAAACAAAATGTAGTGATTTAATAACATATTTATGTTATAATTTTCGAATAAATAATTATATTTGCTCTGCTCTGTATTGAGCACTCTTTTAAGAGTGTGTCTGTGTTTGTTAAAAATATGGTTTTAAAGTATGCTATATTTATGGATAAAACTTCTCAATGTCACAGATAGAGCGTGTGTAAATATAAGAGTGGACACTGAAGTCAACACCGTGAGGCGACAGTCTGTTTTATACTTGAATGCTATCTTCAGGCCATGAACACCTACATCCCTATACTTCATAATGGAGTATAATGCCACTAAGGAGAAAGGAGGAGAATGTATTCATAGTTAAACCGCATACCACAGTGATTCTTTTAATTAGGTGGGTGTTTTTGTTACTTACTTTCTGTTCTTTTTCAATATTATTCTTATTTTTCTAATTGTGCGCAGAAATTTCTTTGCTTTTCATTTCTATTGTATCTTCTTGTGAGCCTTCAGTTTTCCTCGACCAAGTTCCCGAACTGTTATCTCATGTTCAAAAAGTACTTCATGTTATGATATGCTTGTTGAAACTAGTCCTCCTCTTATCTACGATGTCATTAACCGCGGTATACCCCAGAAATAAATACTTCGTAAGGTTTATTGAACAGCGCAACTGTTATAATGCCGGCAGTTCGGATATTGAAAAAGATGAAATACTATAATAATAATATTGCTGCCATATTTGGTCTGGAGCCCCTTCATGTGTCGCGCCAGGAAATTTTTCTCCCCGGAATCGATCCTTCAAATCTACAAATCAACCATTCGCCCTTGCATGGAGTATTGCTGCCATATATGGTTTGGAGCTCCTTCTGTTTGTCTCAGGGTTCTTGATGAGATCCAGAGACGGATATACAATATAATTGGCCCTGATCTGACATCTCGTCTGCAGTCGCTTTCTAACAGACGCGCCGTCGCCTCTCTCTGTCTTTTTTACAAATACTGTCTGAAAATTGCTCCGATGAGCTGCTTGAGCTGGTTCCCAGACATCTTGAATTCAAGCGTCCTACGAGGCTGGCATCCCGCTCTCACCTGTTCACTGTTGAAACTGTTAAATGTAGCCGTATCTTCTACTCCAATAGCTTCATACCTCGCACCTCTCGCCTGTGGAACTCCCTTCCCTATCCCGTTTACCCTGACAGCTATAATCTCCAACTATTCAAATGTAATGTCAATCGACATCTCCAGTTGCCTTGATCTATCCACTATCCTTCTCTTCATCATTCCCTCTATCACTCCTATCTACTCTCGCTCCAAATCTTCTATAACCCCTTGCGTACTAGTGGCTTCCCGCCTTGCTTGGGGTGAATCGATTAAAAAGAAAAAGAAAAAAGAAATTGTGCACTACGATAAGAACGACTTTTTGTCCTTCACATAACTTTAAAACAATAGATTTTTATAAGTGTGCTATTTTATTATTTGTCCCTGTCATTAGCCTCTTATTTATGAAGTAAAATTTATCATAAGCGTCATTGACAAGGGCGGTTATTCTTTTTCGACCTGGATATCCTTTATTCTAACCATGGGTGAAGCAAAGGTCGCGAAACATAGAGGTCGAAGTGATCCTGTTGAGTGGACCCGAGGTCACCAGATCACATACTCTTGGATACTTTTCTGTGGGACCATCTGAAATCAGTTGTTTATGAGATGCTCCACAAGAAATGTTAAGGAACTTAACGAAAGAATTAAATATGAATGCAGTAAAATGACAGAGGAAACTCTCCGACATGTTAATGAATCATGCGCGCGCAGAATTTAAATGTGTTTTGAAAAAGATGGAGGACATTTTGAACAGCACATGTAACAATCAAATAACAAGTAAATAAAATTTTCATGTGTAATTATAATTTTAATAAATTACCATTATTGCCCGTGATTTTGCCTCATTCTGTATATATGAAAATACATTGTAGGCTTTGCTACTATTTGTAGTGTCTTAGCCACTCGTTAGAGATTATTGAGGCATATCCATCACGAATAACCGAGGATGTGAACTACAATTAGTTATTCCCATTGTTTCCTTGATTATTTTTTAACGTTACATTGAAAATATATTATTTATATATTAATTATTATATATTAGTTATTATATATATTATATATATATTAATATGTATATATATATTATATATATACTAATTATTATATATATTATATATATTAATTATTATATATTAATTATATATTAATTATTATATATATTAATTATTATATATATTATATACATATAATATATATATTATATATATATTAATTATTATATATATTATATATATATATATATATATATTAATTATTATATATTAATTATATACATATTAATATATATATACATATATATTAACTATTATATATTAGTTATTATGTATATTAATTATTATATATATTATATATATATTAATATATATATATATATATATATATTATATATATATATATGTATTGATTATTATATATATTATAAATATGTTATTATATATTAGTTATATATTAATTATTATATATTAATTATTATATATATTTTATATATATATAATATATATATATATATATATATATATATTATTATTATATTATATTATATATATATATATATTAATTATTATATATTAATTATATATCTATATTTGTACTTTTCAGTGCCCCCACGTCGTTTATCGAATGTGACACAAAGTCGAAGTTTAGAGCGGGTTTACCGGCAATAGCGTCGAAAAAATTGTCAAGACCCCTCGGCACTTTTTTTTTTTGGGAACTCCTCAGACACCGAGCTATAAATCTAGCCCCGTCACGAAGAAGAGATACTGCCTGGAGGGAAGGGTCCCTGAGGCTTCTGCTTAGAATTATTTGAATTTCCCCGACCACCGAAATGACCAAAGATACTGATGAAGAGTAGATGAAATATCCCTAACTTTAGCACATAATTTCAAGACTAGCAACCCACTAATGGTCGAATTCATACCAGTTTCAATGACCTATTCGTCTTGTTTGCCACACATTTCACAATAAAATCTCCAAAATGATATTCAAAAAATATCGAAGAGTTGCCTGATAATTGGCGACAAGTCATTACAAATAATGCTGGATATGTAACTGAAAAAAATATAATTGTACATTATTTATTTAAAAATAAAATTGATAAACAAAAACGGAAATTATTTATGACTCGGCTTAATATATAACCACTTCGTCGTATCATCCTGCATAACAATCTAATCTCGTAATTTGTCGTTACTTCAATGAATTAATTTTCCACTGAGTGTCCCACAATGTTTGCCTTGTGCCAAACTAAACTAAACTTAATAAGATATTTATTTTTCCACTTTTGTTTTAAAAATACAGCCAATAAAAAAGAAGTTAAACACATAAAATTTTCTTTATGGTTTAATTCTTTTTAACCTGGGAAAAATTGAACAGCGTGTATGAACTGAATATTGCATTCTGTAGCTAACCCTTTACAAGCTAATGTGCAAACATCAGGCAAGGCATTTCTTCGAAGGGGACGGTGGAAACTAGATGTAAAGGTAAATAATTTTGTTTTCATAGCCAATGGTTTAATTCCTTGAACTTTAGGTGACAGCCCGTGTATACAATATATAGATAATGTGCGTCCCAAAAAGAATTATTTTTATTTTGACTAGAGCCAAAATTAGAATTCGCTTTTTTCTTACTTCCATTTTTATTTTTGAGAGTTAAAATGCCCTCCTTTTGTAACCGCGAAGGCAACTGTTTATTTTTGTTATATATAATCTCAGAAAGAACTTCTTTGTTTCCATTTCGAATTAAATAGGCAAAACTTAAATACATTTCACCATAAAAATTATATGGTTGCTGTATTTGGAGAGAAGTTATTCGTGACATTTTTTTTAATTTGTAAATGCATTGATGTATTTGAAAATTCGTTATTTGAGTGTATTATAAAAATAGACCATGGCAGTTGATCTCTCCTCTGACATAGCTCTAACAGCTCAGTGTCGAAAAAAAAACCTTACTTGTCACATTCAATGCCTCGAAAACCAAACTCGTGATGTTCCATCATCACCGAGCGGACCTTGAATTTTCAACGTTCGCTATGAACGGGTGTCCACTCAGTTCGGTTGCGTGCTTTGAACGCCTATTGGGATATGTTCTCGACTGGAAATCATACATACGATCCCTCTCTAAAGATGCTTGATTGCTTTTTTATTTTTTTATATCTATTACGACGTATATTTTATTTTTTCCTCGGGTAAGTTCAACAAATACTCATCGCCACTTTTGTAATTCCCGTTTGAAGGAGAAATCTTGTAAATGACATATACAACAATAGGAACGCCTTCGAACAATACTCCGTCAGACGCCGCTAATTCCCATATATATATATATATATATATATATATATATATATATATATATATATATATATAATTCGCTTGAGGATGAAATGTATCTAATGTCTTTAATTTAATTACAAAATTAAATTCGGAGCTTTTAGCTTCCATTTTTGAAACATGGTTAGAACTGTAAAAAAAAAAACCCATATTTTAAATCAATTAATTTATAATATTAATGCTCTGTAAATTTACATTGAGCACTATTTTGTAAAAATAAAAATATCTATAAGAACACCGGATTATATATCTTACTGTTCTTATATATATATATTTCCTTTATCCGTCACGTGATCTAATTATTTTAAGATGAAGTCGACTGTGCTTGCTCTCTGGCGATCCGTGTTCAAACCCCCCAAAAAGTCAACAGCGACACTTTATTCCTATATGACACCAATCTTCGCTTTTCAATCTCCGCATCCTTGTTGGCGATTAATTATTTTCCACCCTACAACCACTTTCTCGCAAACGAAACATCACAAGACTCTCGTGGTTCTATCGCTATTTCTATGGAAAGTGTTCAAACGAACTACATTCTTTCGGTCCACCAGTTCTAATTTTCACGGCAAAGAGCCGCCATGACACGCACATTGCAACAAACCACCTTCATTCCCTTCGTATATCATTGGTCAGATGTAAATTCCACTTGAGCATCTTACTCCCACGAGCCGTTACTTTGTGGAACCGACTCCTAAGAGGGTGCTACCCCGATCACTACAATCTTTACCTGTTCAAATCTAGAATTAACCGTTATCGTCCGCATATATGTCCATAAACTCTGCCTTTTATTCTATAATCCTTATTCAAGGTTAATATTATTGTAAAAGAAAAGCCGTTCCACGAAAGACGACAACATTATTAAAGTAATTTTGCAATGGAATTTGTCATCTTTGGTCATACATATCACAAGTGTAATGTAGAGCTTTTTAGCCATACGTTTGATTCTGTTGTTGCATGTAGGAAAATTATACGTTTTAAATCATTAAAAGTAGAAATATCAAAACAAGCTAACGCAAAAATAAAATCGTGTTTTTTTTTAATCTGATGTAATTAAAATGGAATATTCTACATTAAACCTTGCATTGTAACTTGCACTGGGAATTTTCAATATATGCACTAGCTTCTAATGTTCCAGCGTCGCTCGTTTCATAGATCTGAACAACCCACCTACATGTAATTGTTAAAAAGGTAGTGTCACATATGGCGTATTGGTTTGAATCTTACTAGGTTTCATCTGTCAGAACTAAGTTAACTTTAGTAAATACCAACTCGCTTCATAAATTACTAATTGTTTTAGTACTTCTCGGAATTTTTTTTTTAAATACTAGATAATCTTGGATTTTCTCAGATAGATTTTTGGATAATGTCGATTATCGTTTTCAAATGCGTTTTAATGAATAGCAAGAATTAATCCATAATTCGCGACCCACAAGGTAAAAAAAATCTGTTTTTTTGTAATGATAGCTGACCGAAGTTTTACTCAATGTGGGTCAATTTTGATAAAATCTTTTGTTACAATTCATACGAGAAATACGGGCAAATATGTTGCATTTCGCACAATGGAAGCGTATTAAAAAGAAAGCATATTTCAAAGTGATTTGTACTTTTAAGAGACGTTGTGCTAGGCGGAAGTGTCAAGGCAAATAAGTTGAGCAGAAATGTCTTTTTGGAATTTCAGATTTTATGAGATTTAAGGGTTCATTAAGTACACTTTATATTGAAGTGTTTAGTTGATTTCCTTTATTGGCTCTTTCATTTATATAAAAAAAATCCTTCAAAATACGTAACCTGATATTTAACATTTTTCTCATTACTAGTAGTCAAGGTAATCAACCAAAAATATGATGGAATAAATACAAAGGCAGCAATGTTCTTGATAAAAACTTTGACTTCAATAACCAAGATGTATACACAGGGCGCGATGGGTAAATTGTCGCCAGTTTATAATTTTAATTTCGCACATGTGCATTGTTTGTTTATTGAGATTTAAAAGCAAGAAAGAAGATGGTTGCAAGCTTTGTTTGGTTCTACTCAGATCTAACACAGGATGCGATAAGTAAATTGTCGCCATTTTATACTTTTAATTTCGCGCATGCGTATTCTTTGTTTTTTATTTTGTCGATTGCGCGGTATTGTAGGGTTAGTTAGGCACCGTCTGTGAGAAAAAGAGCACCATGACGCAATTCACTCCGCCAGAAATTTGGAAACGGCATGCTATACTGCTTGGCATTCGCGCCGGAAGCTCGTTTATGAACATTTCTGAGTGTTTAGTTGTCGACCTGGGGACAATGAAGAAGATTCGGAAAGAGTTGGATGAGTCTAATGGTGATTACAAAGGTGTTTGAAGTGATCACTAGTGATGGCGACGTTATGCCACCATTCATCTTTCCACAGAAACTCAGACTCAACATGGAGTCCTACATCGTGCCTTGAGGCGGTAGTGGTGCCCTGGGTCAAGATGGTAACTGCTGGAAGATCATATGTCTGACAACAGGACTCTGAACCCTGCCACACAGGCAGGAGTACCCAATCATGGCTGTAATACAATTTCTGCAAGCACTTCACCCCTTACATCTGGCCACGTAACTCCCCAGACTGTAACCCCCTTGATTATTATGTGTGGGCGCAGCTGAGCGAGAAACCAAAAAAACACCTTGTAACTGAAAGCAAGGATTATGGCAGCATTCACCACTTTAAACACGGAAACCGTCTAGAAGAGTTGCAAGAACTTTCGAAGTCATCTGGAAACCGCGGTTGAAGCAAATGGCGATTTTATTGAATGTATTTTCTCTTTCGTATTTCAATATATTTTTGTGTAATTTTTGGTAAATAAATGTTAAAATGAGATGTCAGTGATATTTTCATTGTGGCGTAATTTAAACGACAGTTTATCCATCGCGCTCTGTACAAGGTGTAGTAGCTCCTCTCGTTCCAAACTTTTCATTTGTTTTGAATTCTCTGAATTCACTTTGAAGGCCGAAGATTATATCTGTCAAAACACCGTAAAAATATTTAAATCTTAAATTAATTTGCAGATAAAAGAACTGAAAGATACGATTTGAAATGAGAGAAAGAATTGGCTTCAGTAGAATTAAATTAGTCGGATATGAAAGAGGTGTTTTTATCATTTCGCCCCCAAGAAAGGCGATAATGTCACTAAGACGCAAAGGATTACTTGCAGTGAAATAGAATGAGAAAACTTTAGTGAAGTGAAAGAACAATAACAAAACAGGAATCAGGATGACAGGTGACGATTGCGGCTGCATTTAAGTTTTTGAAGATTGTAAATGGCAAGGAAATAAGACACCAGTAGAGAAATCCACAGGCGAAAAGTGCGAGAAATTATAAGAATATAATTTAGGGTTACCTCTAGATATTTTATCAGAAAAACCAAAAGACTTGATTGCCACTCTAGTAGTACGCTTAGATTCATTCGGTCGAGGTAGCAAGAAGGAGAGCTACCACCAAAATTTTCATAAAAAATGATATAAGGAAGCCACGCCACGGTAGTAGGAAAGTGATTGAAGTCGAGATGCCAGGTCAGGGCCGATAACATTACAGACCCTCCTTTGGATTTTGTCTAGAATGCATCATTGGCCCGTTTGAAGAATATATTTTGAAACAAATTCTTTGATAGCTATTCCAAATCTAAACTGGTCCCGATGAAAAGCACATCAGCGCTTTTCAGAAGAACTGGAGAAAATATTACAGTACATTTTGAAAACAAGAAAACCAACTTGTTCAAATTGTACCCTCTTAATTGTCTTGCTCACAACATTTCAGCCGTTGTGATCTCTGGCCTTCCTTAGGTATATGTTTTATCCTGTGTACCAAATAAATATAAATGAGGGCACGATTAAATCATTTCCTTTAGTTCCACACATCATCTTCCCGGTATTGTGTTTATTTCATACGACACGCTTATTATTTCTCAGACAACACTTGGCAAAGCATGTTTATTTCCACGTTTATTAAACTTACAAAAAAATTTCAAGCTGAACACTTATTAAAAGTGTCAAGTATTTACAAGATCAAAAATTCCCACCGCCATGGTTATTTCAAACGTATTTAATACAGCAGCTTATACTTCAGGGTTACGCCTTTTAATTCTCTTACAATTTTTCTATTAACGCAATTGTAGCCGAAGTAAGTTATTTAAATATAATGAACACATTGACTGCCCGAGGTCAATTACGAAATCTGACTCCAAAGGCCAACTTTTCAATAGCTAACATAGGTAATAATTCTTTTTTTTTATTAGTTGATTTAAAGTTTCAATCTAAGATTCGGATCCCTAAGCAACTCCCCAAAAAGCCAATCCTATCAGCAGGAGTATTTTCTGATACATTTTCTTCTACTGGCGTTTAAAATCGAGTTTATTCGCAGTGATAATCTTATTTTCGTGTGAAATAAAATTATCACTGCAAATAAACTCGATTTTTGGCGCCCATGGATGAAAATATATCAGAAAATACTCCTGATAATAGGATTGCCTTTTTGAGGAGTTGCTTACGGATCCGAACCTTAGATTACTAAACTGATAACTCCAACACAGAAAAGCGTTTACCACCAGCAGCCATATTTGTTTTTGAAAACTCCGTAGTGTTAAATTGAAAAACCGAAGTTAAAATTTGTAAAAGTGAGGGCCACATTACTGTCGTTGCCGGTAAATTTACATGTCCCCGAAGATGTTTTTTTTTTTTTTTCTGCTGATTTAAGCAAAACAAGATATTTTTGTTACCAAAATTCCATCGAACCAAACAAGGAATAACTAAGAAATTCTTAACCAAGTATATTCTTAAAGATTAAACCGATAAACCGAATATATTGGCGGAGCATTCATAGAAGGGCAATGCTTAAAAATCAGAGAATTCTTAGGCCAATGCTTAAAAATCTGAGAATTCTTAGAAGGCCAATGCTTAAAAATCTGAGAAGTCTTAGAAGGCCAATGCTTAAAATTCTGAACGCGAAACAAAATGGTGCCTTTTACTTAATGTGTCGGTGCACGGACCATGTTGTAAACATAACTAAAGGCATTAAAATGCTTAATATCAGTAAGACAGAAATTGAATGAGATGTCAGTTGAGTGGGCTGTTATTTTTCGTTGGAGTCAAAGATACTAACCAGGTGCTGCTGCTAGATAAAACAAAAGAAACCTTAAGCGGTTGAAATGTCAACAGATGATTCAAGTAATGCAGACCTCACCCAAGTTTCTGACTTGGCAGTTAGATCAAGTTCTCACTTCATTTTTTATTTCTACGTTTCCCCTTTCTTTTTTTTTTTTTTTTTGCAATCCATTCCCCCCCTCTATCTATCTTGTTACTGCCTATTTATTATTCCCTTTCATCATCCCTTTGTCTATTTTGTCTCTCTTAAACGTTTTGGTAATCCAAAAGCAAGAACACTTGCAGAAATGTGATGTTAAACATTCGCAAACGGAGTGCTGAATTAATTTCAACGTCACCCACCGCGATGTAAATGAGTCCGAAATTTTATTGTCGATAACTCCAAAACGGTAGATTTTATCAAAATTTCTTTGTTACTTTAGAATTAAGCATCTACATTTACAACTAAATGGAACTATTCGGGAAATTTTTATTAGAAACTAAGCGCGGACTTGAACTGCGAATTACCCTTTCGAAATTAGTTCTGTCACCCTCGTAAACCATTCCACGCGCATTGATACTTACTAGATTCTCCATCATTGTGGCCTTGTGCCATAATAAGTTCATGTTAGGTATCTTGTAGGCCAATGTTTTTCCAGGCGTCGTAGAATAACAATAATTTTACCTCGTCTAACTCCATAATACTGTTATATAATTCGGTTTTGGTGAACCATTTGTAATGATAAATATATCATACTATTAATCAATGGCAGCATACACAGTGGATTAAAAGGGGTGGAAATTGTTCTCTTCCATGGCAATGCATGGCTACAGACCCAATAACACGGGGGGATTTGGTTGGTTTGTTCTATAACAACTATGGTTTTCACCTAACCTCGCACCAACTGATTATCTTTGCAAAACATTTTTCTCTGATAAAAACTAGAATTCGTCGAAAAGTTGTTCGCATCAAAATCTGTGGAATCCCCCCCCTGATTTTTGCCAGGTAAATGCCATCAGGTCATTGTATTAATAGTGAATACGGGGTTGAATAAAATACAATTGTACTTTAATAATAATGTTGATAAAGAAAACAAGAAATTAGTTATGAAACAACCTAATAAATGAAAATATGATGGCGATCTCATACATCATTAAACACCATAGACCGAGCTTTGTGTTCAGTGCAAGACTAAAGAGGGATAGATTTAAGTGAAAAGATAGTGCCGTGTCATTCTTTCGAGTAGGGAGAATTTGCTTACTTAGAAAATCCGCATTCAGGATATTGATCTTTATCCAGGCTTGAACAGATGAGCAAATGGTAGTTTAGCTTCGTAGTACGGCAAAGCGGAAATTCGGATGGAAAAAGGAGAAGACATGGTGGATTCCCGGCGACACTCACATCCTCACCACAGAGGACAAAAAAGCCAACAAGAAGAGAAATATCATATGTTTCAACCCACCGTACAGCAAAAACGTAAAACAAACGTAGAAAAAATATTCATCAAACTCTTACACAAACACTTCACGAATCAAGAACTCTTCATAAAATATTCAACAAAAACACTATAAAAATCATCTATAGTTGCACCGGAACATGGCAAAATAATAAAAAAGCACAACAGGAAAACTATCAACAAACCACCGGAATGGTAATTGCTTACAAAATAATGTAATACACTAAGCCACGGTAAAATCATCAGATAACGAAGAAAAATATGCATAGGAGTAACTGAAGGAACCTGGAAACAAAGAAACTACGCACACAAAACATTGCAACAGACTCTCCACAATGCATCAGTGACCCGTATATATAAATAGTCGAGGAAACACACAACGCATGTGGCCTTACGATTGCATCAATGTCCACTTTTATATTTACATAAGCTATGTCTCTGATATTGAGCACTTCCATAAATATAGCATTTCCACACACACACACACACACACACACACATATATATATATATATATATATATATATATATATATATATATATATATATAATTCCTCTATCGAAATGTTAAATCATGACAAGATTTTCTGAAACTAGATTGCTTTTATTTCCCCGGTTCAAATAAATGCAATTCGATTTGTTTTGGAAAATACTATTGACAGATGAAAAATGTTGACATGAGATTATATTTGGTGACATCGTAACGGTGAGTTCAATCCCAAGGTCGAGTAGTATAGACTTAGATTGAACTGAACCCTTTATTTCGCTCGCTGGGGTAGACCTTTCTTGTTCCATGTGTCATGTCTAATGAATGTCAGTTATCGGTTATCACCTGTTAATTCACCTCTCCAAGTTCTCCACTGCCTTAACCAGGTATTGAACTCACAATTCTTTGAGTCCTTTCACTGGATCTAACCAACGCCTTTATCCACTGTTTCCTAAATGGTTCAGTTCGACATTCCAGCCACCTGAAGAAAGCCGAAGCGTACAACGTCCGAAACGTTGTGATAAACATGACAAGAAAGATGAGAACAATAATAATGTAAATAGTCTACTAATTTAGATTAATATAATGTTCAGTTTGAAATTCCCTGAATGTTACTCGGATCGACTAGTGCCTGAAGAAGGATGGATGGTAGAACGGCCGAAATGTTGTGATGATAACAAAACTGATGAAAATAGTCCAAATATAAACAGGATTATATTGATCATCGAAAATCACTGACGCTCAACACGATATTTTTTCTATAATAAAACAAATATTTAAATGATTTAAATCAATATTTATAAAAAAAATATGATATACAGGAGTCCCTCGATTACATTAAAAGATACGTACTAATGGAAAACGCATTAATCGAATATAATAACTTATAGCAAATTATATTTTTTGTACCTCAAATTTTAGGTTCATTAATTTCTAATTTGTGTACGTTTTAATTAAAATATAGGTACATATAAGAAGATACAAGAAAAATACTATAAGTTAATGTTTATTAATCTGATTTTTAATGGAATACTTATTTACAGTGGCCTGCCGCACGACATTCTTCTGTTCTTCATATACTTGGCAGTACTGAGGGGAAATTGCCCCATCAAATTTTTCACACATCATAATCATTACTGTTTTAACGTTAAAATTTTATTTATATCTTTCCATTGTAAATGCATACAACTTTTATATTTAGATATTTTTTAATCAATGTAAATTTCTGTATCTAATTAAATCGTCCATTTTGTTTAACAAAAAATCAGGAATTTCCTTTTAAGGCCTTCAAAATAAACATGAAACAAAACAAAATATTCAAAAAATTTCACTAGAGAAAAATATTCAAATATGCATTTTTATTATCGGCTTATATTATAAAATTTATCTATTTCTAACCGTCCATTTTTTTTAACACTACTGTAATTAGATAACGTAATACTTGACAAAAAAAATAGTTATCCATTTTCAATTTTTCAATTTTAGAAAATTTTTAATTCATAGGTAACTATAAAAAATAATTTTTAATGACTATGAGTAAACTGAAGAATTTTTATCGCACTAATCGAGTATTATGTGTGCACTAATCGAATTTTGGTATCTAAAATTTTAGTGCATTAATCGAAAACTCATTAATTGAGGGACTTCTGTGTTTCTGTTCATTCAATTCCATGATTTCGATATATTATTCTCTTTCCTTGCAACATTATTTCAATTTAGAGGAGTCGAAGCAAATTTTAATAAACCTCCATCTTGACGCAAAAGTGAAAGTCGACTCTGCACTTTTCGATAATGTGGCGCCTTTTCTTTTTCTACGTTCCCACTTATATTCGTTCAAAATAAATGTAAACTTGAATCTCGTTTCAACTCGTGCTAAATAGGCACTTTGGCGTGGGATTATAGCTTGCCTGGTTGACCATTGATGAATGAATTTTATCCTCACTATATGTTCCATACATGCCACCCTGGGCCAAAACTAAACTAAGCTTTGTAAATAACAGAATTCCAATAAGGGAATGGCCAATTTTCATCTATTTATGTTATAAATAGCACTAGATGCCTGTGAACGCTTTTATGATCAGATTCCATGTTTATGCAACTAATAAACATCTATACATTCTAGCTTGATGTGTAAGAATAGTTTCTTTCTTTTCTTCGTATGAGACATTAAAATTAAATACGAATATATATATATATATATATATATAATTAAATACACATAATATATATATATGTGTGTGTGTGTGTGTGTGTGTGTGTGTGTGTGTGTGTGTGTGTGTGTGTGTGTGTGCAGTTGCTTGCCAAATACCAAAAGCTAGCCTCATGACCTATTAGAAGCCTGCTAAATGTAAAATCTTCCGGCACAAGGGCAATGAGTAGATGTAAAATTTTACTGTGTCTAGTGGGGAATTGAATAAAAATTGAATCAGAACGGAGGCGATCACAGCTCTCCACAACCTTCTATCCCTGGTGGCCTCTTATTCCGCTATTTATTCACATTTGCTCGTCAGGTAGAAGGCCAACTGCCTCCCTCTCTTTTTCTCTGTCTCTTACCCTCGATACACTCTGTGAGTGTTTTTTTTTTCCCAAGACCTTTTTCCTCATTATGGGTCCAATAAATATCAACTGTCTCTTTCTGATTCTGAGTATAAGTGTCTTTTTTTACCATTTTCTTTAAGATTTTCTCGTTGCTTTCTCGCTCTGTTCATGGAATTCTAATTACTTTCCAAAATACCAGCCTTTATCTAGAACAAATCGTTGATATCGTTAGGAAATCAATCGGTCACTAAATGTGCATCGAACAACTAATATCTTTCTATAATTCATACGTCATTTCATATTGTAGACTCCTACTGGTTAAAAAACAAGGTCTTCAGTTTTCTAACTTCCACGAAGTCGAATCAGCCTCATTTCCTACTTATTCTAAATGTAAAAAGAATGTTCCACTCAGACAGTTTTTTCATGGAGCAGCTACATTGTGGAACCAACTCCCACGTGGATGCTTTCTTGTAGCCCTGGACATGAGGATAAACTATATCCGACAGCAAGACCTCTGATCGGAAGATTGGAGGTTTTGGAGGGCATGGTACCACCTCTTAATTGCTGTTGCTCCCAGGTCCACTCTGACTCTGGATAGTAGCATCAGTCCGGGTCCCAACTATGGTCAAATAGTGAAACCTCCAAACAAAACACAATGAAACTGTAGAAATACATTTTTATAGTAAAAATACAAGCAATACATTTTAATAGAAAAATAATTATCAAAAAACATTTTATCTGTAGTTGAAAGCATACAATTGTTTTCACAAATATGTTTAGTTGAAGCCATAAAATTATGTTCAAAATATTTAGATTTCGATATTAAATAACCCATAGAGGTTGATAAGCTGCTAAACAAAATCAACCAATCAACCCTGAACACTATAATCTTAACTTTTTTCAAATTAAGTGTCAATTATTATCTTAATAATTTTCACTTCCTACCAACTCCTCTTTCATTCGTATAATTTTTTATTCATCATAAGCATTTATAACATTCTACCTTGTAAGTCTCTCGAGCCTTATATTAGTTAAACTTGAGTGTAAAAAAAAACTACTTAGTTTATACCAGAGGCTGATTTTTCTTTTACTTTTTATGATTACATTTGGAATACTAACGCGAATTAGATTTAATATATAAATGCAATGATAGACGTGTATTTATGTATTCGTGAAAAGATGCTAAGTAGAGTATCCACACATTGTTTAAGAATGACTTATGACAGCTGCTCTCTTGCATAAGATCTTATGTATATACGTCAAGAACCACAGAGGGGCATTATTCTTTCTTATCTTTTGGTACAATCTTTTAAGCCATTAAAAAGAAAACTTAGTGATTTTTAGCATAAAACATTCAGCCAAAAGTCGTAAACAGAAATAAAATTCTTGTCTTTTTTCCTCTTTTTCCCCTCTTTTCTCCTCCCCTTCCTTTTCTTACAAATTTAAAAATGTTAATTCATCTATTTTATGGG
>CAHIKZ030000601.1:1215000-1250000 GCA_903632075.3 Acanthosepion pharaonis
AAGGGAAACTGAAAAATAAGTTTTAGAGAAGGTAGCTGATGAAAGCAAAAAGAAAATATTAATTCAAGACGAAATGCATAGCTGTTAACAAAAGGGTCAGCACAAGTTACAAAGTGTCAAAACCAAACAAGTGCGGAAATAAGGTGTAAACGAATGCAAACAAGATCGAACGGTCAGTTTAATGAGCCATAGAACGAATCTAATTGATTAGGTAGCGCTGCAGAATTAGGCCAGAAATAGGACAATAAAAGTGTGGTTTCATTAATGACGCTGGAACAAGAAATGCACTATTTATGTTCCGAATGATATTAGAAAGAGCATTACAAGTGCAGGAGGATGTAGATCTATGTTCTATGCCTGATGCAGTTTCATAAAGTACGACACAAAAATGTTACTAGAGAATCTACAAGGAGCAAGCCGCCTGTATAGAGACAGAAAATGGATTCAGTAAATACACAAAAACAGAAACGGGAGTAATATAAGAAAGTGTCTATTCACCAGACTTATTCAACATTTACAGTGAGGCGATCACACATTATATATATATATATATATATATATATATATATATATATGTGTGTGTGTGTGTGTGTGTGTGTGTGTGTGTGTGTCATTCCCAGACAGACTGTTCCGCTGTATCACAGCTCATCAGTGTGACTTGACATCCGATTGCCTCAAGCCAGGATCGAAAAACAACTGATTTTCCATCAGTCGGAGATTTTTCCCCTGATCTATCAGCTCCCGACAGAGAAGTAGGTGAATTTCTACGTATTTAGTTTAGAATAAACCCACCAATGACTCAGAGTGCTCAATTCATAGAAGAGCTTTTGCATCTGCTGTAACAGTCACTGTTTACAAATTCACGCTTTTCCCTATTAAGTGCTGGACCGAATTTTTATTGGGGGGGTATATATGTGCTATCCACAGACATACTGTTTCGCTGTATCACAGCTTATCAGTGTGGCTAGACATCTGATTGCCTCAAGCCAGGATCGAACCCAACCGATTTGACATCTGTCAAAGATTTTTCCCCTGAGCTTATATATATATATATATATATATATATATATATATATATATATATATATATGTGTGTGTGTGTGTGTGTGTGTTAATAAAAAGATTCATTTTTCCTCACACTATTTTCTATTTTGTGTACTACCACTACTACTTTTTCTATTAGTAAGAAAGTGGTTTGTTTCCAGTAAACGTTCTGGATTATTCTGATTTCTTTCTCGAATAAATTGAGTTTTCCTAACAGTTAAAACAGATCTTCATGTCGTATCTTACTAGTAAGGACTCATAATACCTGCTTTAAAAAATAAATGAATTCTCAGACTTGGCATTTGCGATTCTATGTCAGGATACGTCACCATACCGGACACTTATTTGTATCCATTCCAACACAATCTTGGGCTTCAATGTGCAGAAATACATTTAGCTGCTTGGCGTCACCCCCAGCAAGGAACAACCTTCTATCTACAAAGCAACGCCCATGGTGAGTGATATAAGTGGTTTATTAAAGAACTTATTTCCCGAAATTCAAAACATCTCATCTGAAACTAGTTGGGAGTTAGCGTTACTTCAAGTTCTGCACAGCATTTAGTCTATGCTATCAACAGCAATAAGCCGTCCTGGGTATGACGATAAACTACATCCGCGTCCTGGCTAAGACGATAAACTACGTCCAGCAGCAAGGCCTCTGATCAAGAGGTTTTGAAGAGCGTAGAACTACCTCTTAATTGCTGGTGTTCCCAGGTCCATCCTGACCCGGGGTGGTAGCACCTGTTAGGGCCCCAGCAAAAATAGTTAACCCCTGAAACTGGGATAAAATGGGTTTTAATACCAGGAATACGGTTTTTTGTAAAAATACACACACAAATATATATATATATATATATATATATATATAGATAGATAGATAGATAGATATAGATATAGATATAGATATAAATTTTTGAAGAAAAAAAAACTATTACCAGCAATACATTTTTGAAAAAAATATTACCAACAATACGTTTTTGAAAAATATTACCAACAATACTTTTTCGAAGGAAAAATTATTACCAGAAATAGATTTTTGACAAAACAAAATATTACCAGCAATAAAAACTTTATCGGTCTTAAATAACCCATTGAGGTTGATATGCCGTAAAACACAACAAACCAACACAAATAAGCACAATTGCTCACGAGGGATTTTCCCATTTTCTTGGCGATCATCAATGAGAATGTCTTTTCTATATTGGTTATTAAAATTAGGACCAAATTTTTCCATGTCAAATTGTTCAGAAAATAGGATAACCAAATGCGAATCCTGACTAGGCAAATATTATGTATGGTAATGACAGGAACTCAATGATATCATTGCATGACTTTGATTGGAAACGAGCAAGAGTCATCAAATAAAGAAAATCCTGCTCAAGAGTCTACATTTTCAGCATGGACAAAACAATTTTAATTCATCACTTTCCACTCCTGCAAAATCTCTTCCGGTATTTAGACAACCTTGAGGAAATTAGACTCCTCAACGGTATGGGTGGTGAAATTAGCCGGCTGGGGTGAATTTTATATATTCATTACATTATTCATTTGTATCTTAGCTGATCTCTAATATAAATTAAAGAAATAATCCAATGGGTCTACTTTACGGCTATGAAAGCACAAGACCTGATTGTTGTCGTCATATGATGTCCTGTTCCAAGTTGAATAAAGCTATTGTTTATGATGAAGTGTTCGTTTGTCTTCCTTATAGTTTAAAGAGAAAGGGTGGAGGGGGAGAATATAAAATGGGCACAGGAAAAGGGTAGGATGAGAAGAAAGGAGAAATAAATGCGTGTAGAAAGAGGGAACGGCGAGAAGAGAGGGAAAAGAAATGGGTGCATGAAGAGGGTATGAGAAGAAGAGATAGAAAAAAAACGGGTGCAGAAAGAGGGCAATGCGAGAAAAGATGGAAAAGAAACAAGTGCCGAACGAGAGCACGGAGGGACGAGAGGGAAAAGAAACGGGTGCAAGAAGAGGACAATGCGAGATAACAGGAAAAAGAAACAAATAGAGAAAGAGGGGGATCGGCGAAAAAAAAGAGGGAAAAGAAATGGACAGGAAAGAGGGACCTCGGTGAGAAGAGAGTGTAAATAAATGGATGCAGAAATGGGTGCTTGATCGGTGAAGAGAGTGTAAATAAATGGATGCAGAAAGAGGGTACGGTGAGAAGAGAGGGCAAAAACAATGGATGCAGAAAGAGGGTACGATGAGAAGAGAGGCCAAAGAAATGAATGCAGAAAGAGAGATCAGAGGGGAGGATTCAGTCATAGGGGATAGAAAGAAAAGGATGCTGACATTGGTAGTCAACAGAAGTAAAAAGAAGGGGTAAAGGCCTAGGCGTCAGAAAAGGAAATGGCGTCGTGGAAGAGAAGAAAAATATGGGTAAAAAGAAGGATAGAAAAATACAATAAGATTGTAGGAAATGATGGATTTCAAAAAAAATATTCACTGTTGAATTAATATTGAAAATTACTTCGGACCCCAAAATACCGAATTCAGCATTTTAAGAAAATGCTTATGTTCTTTTATAATTTACTTATAGCGAAATCAACGTCAAAACTAACCTACACGGCCCTAATCTACATCCGGGGGTATTGAAACAAAAAACGCCCTGTACACACCCATATATCTTCATAAATATATATATATATATATATATATATATATATATATATATATATATATATATATATATAAGTATTTCTTTAACTTTTTATATGACAGGATATAAATATACGTATCCGGTTTTCTTTATTAATGTAACTGTCTGTATGTTTTAATATCATTCGTTTTTGTATTAAAAATTGACGTTAATTGACTAAATATGCTCGTATGAATAATAACGTCTATTTTCATTTTATTTTTTCCGCTTTTAAAATATCTTTTATGCTGTGCTCTAAATGTTTTCTTTTTCGTATATGTTGACATTTACATACATATTAAAATTTGTATCTGTCCGTATTCAAATTTATACTAGATTTATCCCAGTCTCTCACAAACATAAAATAGTAGAGGATTTATTGAGAATCGAACTTGTTATAAACAGTTTACAAGGTTTGTTTTGTCTAGTATCATTCTCCGTCTGGTACTGTTTGATTATTTATAAACTGAGTTTAATTTAGCAAAAGGACGCATTTAGTTAAGTCAATGACATGACATTGCCAGACGAGATTCCTACGAGCAATCTCTCTATGTATTATGCCTAACGTCTTTTGTCCTGTATATAAATGTCTACAAAACATTTGTAGACATTTCAATAAGGACCCTTTGGGCAAGTATTTACCTAAATATATATATATATATATATATATATATATATATATATATATATATAAAAGCAAATATATGGATATAGATCCGACAGTATGAAAAAAAATATGGGATATATACAGGGAAAAAACAAAATCTAAAAATCTCTTATATACGATTATGTTTGTTTTAATGTTAATATCTCAACGTCTGACGTTTCGGGTCTAATAAACCATCTTCAGGATATGTTGTATTGATAATGTTATATTTATGAATATGTCCTGAAGATGGTTTATTAGACCGAAAACGCACTCAGACTTTGACATATTAACATTAAAACAGCATAATATAGGCCGGGGCGTCGCCCTCAAAGGGTGGGGCGTCCTTGGGGCCAGGGGACTGAGGATACTTCTCCACAACAGCACTAGCAGATGATTTTTGTTTTGCCTTTTTTCCGTATATCTTTTTCTTTCCAATGACCGGTAATATATATATATATATATATATATATATATATATATATATATATATATATATATATATATTACCATGGTACATTTGTAACCTGAGGAAGGCTACTTTCTGATGTTATCGATCAAACTGGATCGAGGTCGATCCCATCTTCCAGCGTGCGGCACCTTTGGAAAGTGCCTGAAAACCACACTATGGGTTCAACCCTATGCCTTGTGAGTGAAATTTTGAACGATAGACGGAACCCCAATTCGTTTCAATCTTCTTCGTCGATATCTATGGAAGACGGCCTGAGCGTGCTGGCCTTGTTCAAATTGTTGATCACGCTAGATAACACGCTCTCTCCCAGAAACTGTAACTAAGGTCTGCTCAGCATAGTTGCAGTATAAACCACAGGATTTTTAGGTACTGTCTGTAGACTGACGGCCGCTATTTGCTTAATTCAACATTTTGTCATCTGTGGAAATATTCAGATTGGTATTGTAGGCCATGATTAAAATTCAGCCGGGGAAAAATGATACATAAGCAGAAACGCCAGTAGGTGGTAATTTCGGAAAATGTTGAAACCTTCTTTTATATCTCTTATCCCTTTTATCAGTTTAGTGACCATGGCTCTCCACGACTTCTATCCTTTGCAACTCTAAGCAATGACTTTCCTCGTATCACTCCACGCGCTTGTTTTGCCATTCATTTTGCATAAAGCTGTACGTTATTCGATAGATCCGTTTATTCCTCTTGCCTTCAATATGTCTAGTGAGTGACAAATTCTCGAAGCCCTCTTTCCTTATTATACTTCCCCAAAAATTCAACTCTTTCTTATCTTAAACACAAGTGTCTTTGTAGTTCCTTAAAATGTCCAAGTTTCTCATATGCTCTCTCCACGGTGTTCTCTGCATCTTCCAGTAGAATCTCATCTTTTTTGGCTCAAGTCTTCTCTTCAGCCGAAAGAAAATTGTCCAGCATCCACTGCCATATAAGAAGAAAATGTTGAATAGCAGTTCAACACTCTTTTCTATCTTTCTAATTAACTTTTCATTATTAATAATTTTGTTTGGCCTTTTGGAATACAGATTTAGCTGTTTCAATGAGCCGTCAATTTTCTGTGTTATATCTTCTTTCGCCTTTCATAACATTTTCGAAATAGTTAAATTTCTGTATTCGTCTGATTCTGACGTCTCCAAATTGTTATGATGATCCAGAATGATGCTGATATTTCATCATTCTAAAAATAACCTTGCCATCAGTGATGATAGAAAATAAAGATATTTCATCATCCCTGAAATAAAGATAAAAAACTTACATCATCCTAAAAACAACCTTGCCACCAGTGACGAAAGTTGAGAAAGATATTTCATCATTCTAAAAACTGATTATATAAAAGACTCTTCACCACAAACGATGGCAGTCAGTAGAGTAGGGTCAGTAGTGTAGAGTAGAGTAACAGTAGTAAAAAGATAAACACAGACGTATTTCCTTCGCTCCGTCAAAATCCACAGTTGACGGTTTCAAATTCTACCATTAACCACGAAATTCTCGGAACAAAAAAAAAGTAAGCACAAACTTTTAAAGAAACGGAAGAGACAAAACATTGAGAACATTTTTAACACACACAATATCAATAGTGTAATTAACATCACGAAAAAAATGCACATTCTTGTCATTAATTTCAATACGTGTCTCAAAGTTTTATTGCTGTTATCGTTGTTCGTTTTTATTCATTTCGTTTTCACTATAAAAAAAGAGAAAAGGATTCCTTTATTAACTACAAATACATATAAAAACCGGGTAACTTATATTAACACAGCTCAAATCGAAACAACGTGTTAAAGTTTCAAAAGTGTAATTGGAAAATTGATCGTAAATTCAAACAAACTGGTTCGGTGGCAGATGTGAAAACCCCCATTGCCTGATCGTTATGCCGTTCAGTTGAAAACATTGCTGCAGTGCACGAGAATGTTGTCAAAAATCCAGACCCCTCTATTCGTCATCGTGCGCACGAATTAAACTTAACAACGTTACATCGTTTCCAATTGCACTCTCTGTTGGTTGATTATATTGATGAAAAAAATCGCGAAATGCATTTCTTTTTGAACGTCCATTTTCGTAATAGGCTTCGATAATCTTAACACGTTGACTGATTATTAATCTTTCCATGGTTGAAATTGCCAAAGACTTAAGTTGTTAAATCTGAAAGAAAAAGAGAAAAATCATTAGACGGTTAAACTTAATTCATATTTAAAATCGGGCCAAGTTATTGGAACACCCTTTATAAGAATGTTGGACAGTCTCATCACAATGGAAATTTGGTTCTACAGGAGGAGGAGGAGAATACCACGGATGAAACATGTGACCAATGACAGAATTTTAGAGAAAAAAAATCGAAAGAAAAATCACATTTACACTTAACACCAGAAAGACAAAGTTGAAATTTCTGGGGTACATAATGAAGAAACGGGGGAGTTAGATAATTTGATACTCATGGTGAAGGAAAGAGAGACAGAGAAAAGCGGCGCGTAAACTATATAAGGAGTATCTGCAAATGGTTGGCAGAACAGGGATCAGGGATGACAGGAAAAAAAACAAAATTACTAAGTGCTACAAAGGATAGGAAAGCGTGATGAGCTATGACCGGGCACGACACATAGAAGATAATGATTCATTATTTTCATTTTTCCCAACAGATAGAATTTGTTGATATATATATATATATATATATATATATATAGGTAACTACACTCGTCTCGGAAAACATTCGGTTTTTTGATTTGCCAATGGTCAAATCATTCTCGAAGGAAAAAAAAGGTTTTAAAAAAAGAAAGAGCTATGAACATGAACTTCTGTCGAAAATAATCGTACAGCATACAGGTCCAAAGCCCAAAGAAAAAACCCCAATACGAGTAATCAACTAACTTAAAAGTGCTCTATACAAAAGTAGAGCAGACCAAGTCAAACCTAGAGAGCCAGACAAACCTACCAAGGTTTCACCTAAGCAGATCGTCAGGAAAGCTGGCTCAATTTTTATATATATATATATATATATATATATATATATATATATATATATATATAATTGATGATGCACGATGGGGTAATGGATAGCGGCTCAGATTGAGGAAATGTGCTAATGCCTTATGAAAGGTATTAATCCTTTTCTTCTCTCCCCAGGTATGGGTAAATAGCAGGGCAGACTTGGGTGGCGAAGGAGAAGGAAAACCGGCCTGGAGAGGTCTGGTCTCCGTCAGGCTATCTTGCCCAAAAAGCATCACTTGCTGCGGCTGCGGTGCGTGTGGTGCCTCTGCAACCCTAATTGCTCACGGGATTCGAGATCGTGATAAACGATTAGGCGCATGTATGCGTGAACTTTCTCTTGAAACCCTTGTTCGAAAGTCATTATGTCAGATTTGTCAAGGTCAATTCTTATAATATACGAATAATATACGACACTTTTTGGAAGTATTTGAAAACTATACCATCAGTTGACATGTGAATGAAAATGAGTAAATTAATCTATTCAGAAATCCTTGATGGTTCTGGTAGTCATTGTGACCGAGGGTACGGGCTTAGTGATTTTGTTCAGCTTTGCCAGAATTGTCTGCTCTATCCCAGAATCTTTAACTAAGGTCTGTTCAACAAAGCTCTTCAGTTCTTGAAGAAACACTTATGTGGTTCAGTATGCGTCTGCAAAAAGGATTATATTAAGAAATGGACAAAGTCCGACAATTTATTTATTAGAGACATTTTTATGTTTAACGTTCTTTTTTTATATAGATACAAGTATTTAAGTAAATGCTCTGTTTATAATATAATAGGATGCAGGTTCGAATCCTGTCAAAGGACGAATATTTTCTATGAAAATTTTCGGACATTCAGGCCGGTAAATGTTATTTAATACTGTTTATTATAAACAGAGCATTTACTTAAATACTTGTATCTATAAAAAAAAAGAACGTTAAACATAAAATGTCTTTAATAAATAAATTATCGGACTTTGTCCATTTTAATATATGACGTCATTTGTTTACATTTGATACGCCAGAGCAGTTATGAATGTACGAGATTCATGGAAGATTGAAGTTTATAAGCAGTAAATTCGACCTTGTCTACCGAACACTTCTTTGTGGCCGGTCGGTAAGGCACGTCAGCGTAAATGACGGTTCCGTATAGGATGCAGGTTCGAATCCTGTCAAAGGACGAATATTTTCTATGAAAATTTTCGGACATTCAGGCCGGTAAATGTTATTTAATACTGTTTATTATAAACAGAGCATTTACTTAAATACTTGTATCTATAAAAAAAAAAAGAACGTTAAACATAAAAATGTCTTTAATAAATAAATTATCGGACTTTGTCCATTTCTTAATATATGACGTCATTTGTTTACATTTGATACGCCAGAGCAGTTATGAATGTACGAGATTCATGGAAGATTGAAGTTTATAAGCAGTAAATTCGACCTTGTCTACCGAACACTTCTTTGTGGCCGGTCGGTAAGGCACGTCAGCGTAAATGACGGTTCCGTATAGGATGCAGGTTCGAATCCTGTCAAAGGACGAATATTTTCTATGAAAATTTCTCGGACATTCAGGCCGGTAAATGTTGTTTAATACTGTTTATTATAAACAGAGCATTTACTTAAATACTTGTATCTATAAAAAAAAAAGAACGTTAAACATAAAAATGTCTTTAATAAATAAAAAGGATTATGTTGTAAACCTTGCAGTCGAGCATATATATTATTAAGGATACTCCAATTATTTTAGCCTATTTGTACATGTGGGGGAAGCTATTATATTTCTATTATCAACAAGTGTGTTACGGATAGAGTTTGGTAGGCCTCCATGTGTATTTAATTGAATAAATACCCATGGAGACCTACCAAACTTTATCCGTAACATACTCATTGATAATACAAATATAATAGCTTTCGTCCAAATGTACAAATAGGATAAAAATAATGGAAGCATTATTAATTATAAAAAAAGGAACAGCTTAACACTCAATAATATCAACTATAAAAATGGCCACAATCTACGACCATGTTTGTAAAATAAAACATTCGTATATATAAATACGTAAGACAATCCATATATTCAGTGTAATAAAGTAAAATAAAATTCATTCTTGATAATGGCTACAAGTATAGTCGAAAGCGCCTGCAAAACATTCGGACAATATATATATATATATATATATATATATATATATATATATATATATATATATATATATATATATATATATATATATATATATATATATATATATATATATATATATATATCGAAGAGTAGTGGATAGCGGCTCGGATTGGGAAATCGGAGAGCTGAGTTCGGATTCCACTCGGATCCATTACATTCACTTACGTGCTAATACCCTTGGGAAAAGTATGAATCCTCTTCTTCTCCCTCCAGATATGGGTAAAATAGCAGGGCAGACTGGGCTCTATAGCCTTGGGTGACAACTGGTCTAGGAGAAGGACAACTCTGAATTCAAAACCTACAGAGGGCCATTTGGGGATCAGGTGTCTGTATTCGGCCCTTCCAAAAATGTGGTTGGTTCTGCAAAAAGCCTTCACTACTATAATAAAGTCCTATGTGCTGGTGTCTGGCTGTTGGTTCCTAGGAACCGATCTGCTTGACCCTCATTCGTCGAATATAAGAGAAACCCGGATATAAGAGACTTCTTCTCCGGTCCCGACAACTCTGTTATATCCGGGTTACACTGTATATATATATATATATATATATATATATATATATATATATAATATATATTATATATATATATATAATTATATATATATATATATAATTATATATATATATATATTGTATGAATACTTACAGTGAACGGAAATTTGAACTTTTTTCTTTCATAACTTCTACACGTGGTATCTCGTATTAAATAAACATCTCGTAAAATTAAAAGCAAGAATAAAATAAATAGATAGTAGAAACGAAATTTCTATCAGAAGTTGAGACAGTTAAAAAGAGAGATACTGAGTTGTTTATTTTGAAATAATCTTCTCTTGATGAAAAGTATTGGAAAGTAATGGAGAAATAGTAAGAGGTAAGAAAGAATGAAAAAGAAGAAAATTAATGAAAAGTGGAATGAAGAAATAGGTCGAGAGAAAATAGAATATCGACGCCAACCGTCAGTGAGGAAAAAAGATGGCGGCTTGAAAGAATGTAAATCTTAAGTGGGCATTGAAATCTGAGATTAGAAAACAAAACTGGTTGATTGAGGGACAGGGTAAATAAATGTCGGCTCGATTGATATTGCAACGAAAGGGCGTGTCGAATCAATGTCCGACAAGAAAGGAGAAAATCAAGAAAACAAACAGGTATGAATCCAGTTCGTACTTGATTCTACTTACACGAAAACATTTGTGAGCCAAATACACAATGTGCATTGAGTTTGAAAAGCAACCGTTGAATGGACAAACGAAAATATTCCAGGAAAAATTAGAAATATACTAAAAATTACCTGTACAAACTCAAACGCATACATCTTTTATTTTCATATTCTTATTAGTAAAAGCATGAGCGTGCTAATTTCTGGGAATTAACATATTCTCCTTTTTGCCTGCCATACCAATTTGCTATAGCACTGCTGAAAATTGAACATAGAATACGCCAGAGGTAGTTTCGTCCAACACTGAAAATTGGTGCAAAGCAAAAACCATCAACCTGAAAACTCGAGTCATATTTTTTAAATAATCTCGTCACATATTTCATATGGAGGGCATGCATGGCGCCAAACCGGTTCAGAAATATTTAATCTGTTAACTGGAAACAACCGCTTTCCAAGATCAATGGATTTGAGCGAGAGGAGCCTGTGGGTCTTGGCAAAGATCATCTTTCTTACAACATTGTGGAATGATGCTACAGAATCACAAATAACTGTACCAAATAACAGAAACCACACCACTAGAGGACTACCAACAGAAATAACAACAAAAATGGGTAGCACATGTAACTCGAAGTGAAAATCAAGATGTTGATAATCCACATTACTTCAAATAAATGATTAGAAAGAGCGATAACAGTTACTGGATTTGAAAAGCCTATTTTCCTGAAAAGTTGTTTTAATAGAAAGTTTTTATAAATTTCAACCGAACGCAATACTGTCTGCTTGGTCAGCGAATGTTAAATGTTTTCTTGTAGGGAAAAGGCTAATATTGCCATGATCATAGTTGTTCAGACATGTAGAAACTGATGGCTAGATAGGCGATTTTTTTGTACTATGTAGTATCTATATTTCTGAGAAGCAGTAAAAATCCTGCTTGATTAAATGGATAACAGAACAAATACTACATAGACAAAGACCATAAAGAGCCAAATATTACTGAGAGCAACAAAAGATATACGGTGAAGAGATCCACGATTGCCCACGTCCTAAAAGGGAATGGCATATTGAGATCAGATGTTTTCCTATCTATAACTCTCTATATTTCTCAGATGAGGTATTGTAACTATTTACGATACTTACATTCTTCTCGCTGTTGTCCTCATCTTTATTATCATATTCACAACGTTTCAGCCGTTATACGCTTTGGCTTTCTTCAGGTGATATACGTTGGAATTTTGAACTGAACCCTTTATTTCGTCCACCGGAGTAGATTGCTCTATTTCCACGTGTCATGTCTTTTCTGTATATCCCAGTTTCAGTTATTTCCATTTAGTAATTCAACTCTCCAGGTTTTTTTCTTCACCTCTGCTGTGGTCAGGTATTGAACTCACAACACTTTGGGCCAAGTCACTGGATTACTTCAACCAACGTTTTTATCCACTGGGATGAGGGCAACAGTCCGAATAATATAAATAGTGTAAATTTTTTCCTGTATTGTAAAATATTGCTTTTATGTTTATTCCTTCTTGATTTGGTTTGGTTTGGTTTATTTTGTTTTACGGCATATCAACCTCAATGGGATATTTAATGCTGACAAAAATTTTTTATTGCTGATAATATTTTGTTTTGTCAAGAATCTATTTCTGGTAATATATTTCCTTCAAAATTGTATTGTTGGTAATAATTTTTTTCCAAAAAAGTATTGCTGGTAATAGTTAACTATGTGCCAATAGCTGGGACACTAACAGGTGCTACAACCCCGGGTCAGGGTGGACCTGGAAACATCAGCAATTAAGAGGTGGTTCCACGCCCCTCAAAAAATCCTGATCAGAGGCCTTGCTGTTGGACGTAGTTTAATGCCTTACCCAGGACGAGGATGTAGTTTAACGTCTTACCCAGGACGCATTCCTTCTTGAGTGATCAGTAAGTTCCAAAGTTGGTTTGATTCTCAATATATTAGCCTCTCTTTGAAATTTGATATTAATTTATCATGTTTCCAGCTGCTGGCTTAGCGAGGTTAAAATGTGTATCTTCTTGGAAACTGGGGCACTACTTCTAAGACTTTCTAGTTTACGTAATTAAGTCACTAGCCGACACAATTACATCATTAACTCGGTATGCATATCGTTTCAAATATATGTTTTTTAATCATTGATTAAAAAACAATATTTACTCATACGGATGCACGATGGAGTAATGGATAGCGGCTCGGTTTGAGGAATCGGAGAGCCGAGTTCGAAATACTTACTTGAGAAAGGTATGAATCCATTTTTTCTCCTCTCAGCTATGAGTAAATAGAACAGACTGTGTCCTATGGCCTTGAATTACGACCAGTCTAGGATAAGGAAAACTCCGAATTAAAAACCTCCAAATAGTTAATCTCACGAATCCATAATTGAACAGGCGATGATTAGGGCTACACCCTGAAGATACGGTCAATCATGGAGGGGTTCCTCCAACAAGAGTGAGAAGGCTCTGGATTTGGATTAGGTTTAGACATTGAGTTTCCCGTATACTCTTTTTCCTCGTTAACGCACTTAATTCAGCGGTGGCTATTAATCGCCTAGACTGAATATTATAAAGCTAACATTTCTTAGCAAAATTCAAGTAATTTATGGATCCCCTTATGTCGACTCGTCTCAAACAGAAACATACCAAAATGCAAATTGGTTTAAATGTAACTTAAAAGTTTAAGTGATTTTCTTCACTGAAATACCCATAAAAGTGCCTCCTCATACAACGGCATAATTAAGATTCTGCCAATATCCCATTTTTTTTCTGAGACTCCATATTGAATCACTGAAGATTCCAAATTTCAGACCATGTTTTCATCAAAATAAAAAAAACACCTGGAAACTTCTTGCTGTGTATTCCACATCCCTGATTCAGGAAAATCATAAAGCGCTTTTCTTGCAGATTGTATTCGTGAAGAGTGCTGAAGGGATCGGTCGAAACGTTCTGTCAACAGGAAGAAGAAAAAGCTGTTTAGTTATCCGAACAAAATCTGAAATGTTAATTATTCTTCTCAACATTATAACCAATCAAACCTGAAACCGAGTTTCAGAACAAAAATCACCTGAAATCCCCTTACGTTAACATCTGCTACACAGATCTGGATGCTTTTAAAACTGCATACAAATTATTTTTCAAAGATCTTTTAACAGTTGAATTAAACCTTTTCATGAAGACTGGGCATCCAAGAGAAATTTTGCAAGGCGGTACAAGACACTTTGGGACCCCAAGGCAATTTTTTCTCAAAATTGAGGATTTGATGTGTAGTAAATCCACATGTAAACTCTCATAAATGTTGGTTTCTATGATCAGATATAACATATTGTAACAAATATATTCAATTGATGCAACAACATAAATCAGTATTTACGGATACATATAACAATCGGCACGGAGGAGCAATGGATAGCGGCTCGGATTGAGGAATCGGAGAGTCGAGTTCGAATTCCAGTCGAATCCATTACATTCACTTACGTGCTAATAACCCTTGGAAAAGAAATGAATCCCCGTCTTCTCGCCCCAAGCTATGGTTAAATAGCAGGACAGACCGGGTTCTACAACCTTAGGTGGCAAATGGTCTACCGCAGAAAGAAATGGAAACCTACTGCGGGAAAAATTTGTCTCGTCATTCCTGTATCCAAAGATACATGATCGCCTAAGCATGCATCACGCATGGCACATAACTGACTGACTCCAGTCGCATTTTAGTTTTCGTCATAGAGAAATACTTTTCAAACGTTCATAATAATAAGACCTTGAACTCTATAACAATTACAATACATAAAGTTCTTAAAGAGTAAAATGATAATATATACAGGCACATGATGACGCGCAAACTCTGCTGTGTGCTGTTTACATCATTACGTTTATTTGAGCATCTATGGATCTACTTCAGGGCTGATGGTGTTATGATATGGATCTACTTCAGATGCCCCTGGTCTTATGATATGTTTACGCAACTAGGCCTACAATAATTAATAATAAATACTAATAAAAAGAAGTGTGGTGTGATAAGAATAGTGATGTTTGAGTATGTGAATGTAAATGTATGTCAGACTGGGGGTAGTAGAAAGTGCTTGATCTCCAGGAGTATGGGCGTTGCGTAGTTGCTGTGTGACCCTTCTTAGTTCTTTGATCCCGGAACAAAATACCGTTTGGACCCCCTTCTCCTATGCCCTGTATAGAGCAGTCGAAAAAGAATTGTATGATATAATTAGATTCTTTGCCAAGACCCGTAAGAATTTACAAGGTCTATGGATGATGCATATTGATCAAGTATTTTGGGGGCTGCCCTATCCTTTCAGGATATGCAGGTGATGTAATGGTTAGAAATTAGATACAGGATATCAGCGAGTTTGAATTCCAGTCGAGTTCGTTACATACATATAATCTCAAGAAAAGTATAAATCTGTCTCTTCTCTAAACTCAGCCATCGGTTAAATAGCATGGCAGACTAGGTTGTCTAGCCATTGCTGGTAACCAGTCTAGAAGAAAGACAACCCTGAATTCAAAATCGTATTTAATCCTGGCGTAGCGCAGTATGCAACCGTCTATAAGATCATGTACTTCACAATGACGTCGTAATCTTGACTGCTATTGACCTACGACGGCGTCGATGTATTCTTTCATAATCTAAGCGATCTAGCTCTCCACAGATTCATTTTCTTTATTATCTGTGAATTGCTTTGACTTCTTCGTAAAGACAGTGAAGTAGATTCCCACTTCTCTACCCACTGTTTGGAAATCAAAATTGTTCTTCTCTTAGACTGGATGTCAACAAAGTTTAGACAACCCAGTCTACCTAGCTATTTAATCCATAGTCAGTGAGAGGGAAGAACGGATGAATTGTGAAATTGAACTCAATAGGCTAGGCTTGAATTTGAACTCTGCTCGCTAGTTCCACATTATCGCAATGATAACCGTTACTCTATACGCTCGTAAATAAAATATAATCTTTAAGTATATCTTTTCGCAATTCATTTTATTGAGTTATCAAAATATCAACCCCAAAATAATATCCGCAATAGAAGAGACATGCCGATAAAATTATTTTTCATTTTACAAATGTTTGTTGCTGGCATTTATTAGCAAATAAATATGAAATATATTTATTAATAGTACCAGCCTACATTCATGGAGCTCATAACGGGTAACTGATTAATCATCAACACTTTTCAAGAACACGCCATGGTTTTAGTAATAACTAGCAATAGAGCCCAGCGTTGCCCGGCGATGTAACAGTAAGAGATAGATCAAGTATCGACCATCATAAAGACTGAAAAATAAAATTGACAAAGATTATTGTTTAAGGTTGACGGACACGCATGTCTTGATTAGTTTTTTTTTTTTTTACGAATTAGTCAAACCCAAACTCAAACAAAAACATTGTTTTCAATCGTTATGAGTCTACCGATTGAATAGAATTTTATTATAAACAATTGTCTTGTAAATGGAATTTTTAAAGCATTCTGAATGTAAAAATAAAGAAAAAAGTGTGCAAGACAATAAGAAACACTATCTGCCAAAAAAAGTGAAGTTTTGTTGAAATCGGTTGAAAAATGTAGGAAATCCGATCCAATATATAAACATACACACACACACACACACACACACAACCTGGGTTTTATAACAAGTATGATAACCGTAATAATTCTTAGGGTTTTATAAACTGTTTTGGGCGCCTCTACGTGGTCATAACTAGAAAAATAATATTACAGATAATTAAAACTTTAGAGACTACAGTCTCCATTGAGTGTACACCCGTATCGTATTCGTGCCAAAATTTGGTAAATAAATATTTACTATACTGATGTAACAAAGTAATAAAGCTTAATCTTCGATTTTAAGAAAAAAAAATCTCATATTAAAGCGTCCAATGTTCGGTCAAAAACTAATCCCTGTTATAATTTAATTGTAAAATGTTAGCTAAATTTATATATATATATATATATATATATATAATGCTCCCGAAAATTAATTCGGTTGAGCTCTTTGGGAAGAAAGTGCGAATTTGTAAACAGTTACAACTACTGCTGTTAATGCAAGACTCTTCTAACGAATTGTGTTATCTCAGTCACTGCTGTGTTTAAAATAAATACGTTAAAATTCACTTTCCTCACTACCGTGCGATAATGGCTTAGGGGTAGATTCTCCGACTGATGCCAAATCAGCCGGGTTTCGATGCCGCCTTGAAGCAATCGGATGTCTAACCACAATGATATATATATATATATGACATAAAGTGACTAGGAGCTCAGGCGAAAGTGGTGTAAATTTTCACAGAAGGTTAATGAATGTTTATGGGAAGGCCGCACTTGATATAACACATATAGCACAGTAATGTAATAGGTCAGTGAATTTAATTGCATTTTTGAGAGAAATAAAAAAAAATGGCCTTAGTGTCAGGCGCGTCAGTGGCAGGTCAGTTGCTGCTGTGAAGAAAGATAAGGCTTAGCATACTGTTAATTACAACTGATAGAAAAATTAATATTGCAAAACTTAGAAAATTTTCAAGTGAGCCAACTCATTTTTCTTTTTATTTATTTATTTATTTATTTATTGTTTGTTTGGTCAGTTTACTGTAGCCCCTTACCTCCTCAAATGTCTATGCAACCTAGATCCCAAGAATACTGACATATTTCATGAAGGTGCAGAGTTCTGCAGCGGCACAATAAACCCAGAGGAAAGTGTTTCTCTTATGATAATGAGATAAAGAGACAAATTGCACATAGTTATATTGTACTTGTATCTCATCATCAAAAAAAGCAGCCAAAACGCTTCTACGAGTCAGGAATACATATCTTCGTTCAAAGTGAAAGGACCATGATTGAGAAGGCAGAGAACCGTGTAGAGGACAGCATACTGAAGCCTCAATCTTTTGTGTTCCATTCGGCATGCTTTGTGTACTTCTACTATTAAATCTGTTGTAATTAATAGAATATAATAAAAATAACAGGCATTACATTTTGGCATACTCACGGAATTACTAGCCTCGTTCTGAGAAAAATACCTCAGTACAATCAAGATTTGTAAATCACCCGATCCTCTCCGCCATTCTTGTTTGTTGTTTCAACCCAATTTTATTTTCGTTTTGGATTTGAGAAGAAAAAAAATAACCGCTTCTCCGTGGTTAATGTGTTAAGTATACTTATATATTTTGATTGCTCCTAAATTTGGAAATGTCTCTCGAGAGCCCCACCCAATTTTCGAATAGGGCAGTTGTTGGAGTTTGTGTACTTCTCTAAATAAGTACAGCTTATTTTTACTTTTATCATTTTTCTTTACAGACGTTTGTTTGAAATATGAAGTAGATTGTTTATCTATATTTATAAGATGATGTATCGTAACTATTTACGCTATTTACATCGATGAGAACAACAATCTGAACAATGTAAATAGTGTAAATGTGGATTGTTATTTAAGTGTGAACATTCATGCTGTTTCCTGGAAATATGCAAATTTTATATTCATTTTACAGTTTTGAATATTCACGATTTTGTGCTCGAGTTCGCTCAGTATTGAGAAGCTTGAGCATGTTATTTCATTTATATAATAAATGCGTCAGTGTCAGTCAGTGTGTCACTGTATCACACTTTTTCAACTTTACTCCTAGAGGCCGTAGCCCAATATATGATACCATTTTGGAATCAGGCCGCAATCCGAAATTTTAGATTCTCAAGTTTTCATTACTACGATTGTTTTCGGTGATATTTTTACGTAATTTTTTCTGACGAAATTTTGTACGATAACTTTTTATAACTTGAAAATAAATTTGTGAATAAACGAAATTAATTAATTACGAAATCCAACAAAAAGTCACCCATGAAATAAAATAATTATTTGCACGGATTGTAAGGACCTACGTACATCAAATTATCTTTAAATTAAGTGGCGGCAAAAGAATTATCATTAAAATTTTAAAAGGTAAGCTTAAATATTAATGCAATACTTAAATGCAGTGATCAATTTTGAGTTCTTCTGTAGTTTATTGTTGCCTATCGCATCTACTACCTACCTATTGTGATGAAGGCCTAATCAAGAGCCCTTCATGGAAGCAAGCTTAAATGTCGCCGATAGTCCACCACTGGTTATGAACACGATTATTACATATTTAGGATTTGGGCAGCGCTCAAGTGAATTATTATTATTATTATTATTATTATTATTTCAGTATTTTCTCAGACAAACTTTTAATATCTGGTAATTTAATGCACTGATAGCTGACTTCGCCTCACCTGCTATCTTCTTCGGCCGCACCGTTTGGTAACCACGAGTCTAGGGTAACGTATTTTAAGACATTTTTTTAGCAAACTTATTAATTTTGATTATTTAATCGATAAGATACACGTCAAAGAGTAAAATGCAACATGAACTTGTGTATCGTGTTAAAATGCTATTAATGTTCGTCTAGTATAAAAATATGTCTTAAAATATGTTTTAAAAATGCAACAATGGAGACTAAAAGGTTAAACAAAGAACAATGATGCCAATGACGAAAAACAGGTAGAGTGACCATATATCTTTGTGACAGACGTCTCATAAACATACTCTCTAACGAACAGCGCAGGCCAGGAATTAAAACTGTCAGCAATAAGACCTCCTCCTTGTTCGCTTCAGAGTGAAAGATCCTGCCCTGTCAACTTTTTTGCCATAATAAGTACGCCACCCAAAGGTATTTGTCGCAGAGAAAAGATTTTCTGAGTGCTAATCTGATCAGTTCGCTTTGTCACTAGACACCGAAACAGTGGAATGGCGTCTGTCCGGACACTTTCAACGGGACAATAATTGACGACATTCAAAACGGGTTATGATGTACAGTTGCTTGTGAGACAAGCCCGAGTTTTAAAACAAAGGACAAAGCAATTTCTTATATATGTGGTTTTCTTTTACATCCTTTTTTTTTTCTTCTTTAGGTCTACTTCCTGCTAAATTCTTTTTGTCTTTCTTCTTTTGCCTTTTCTTCTTTTACTTTTATTTCCTTATAATTTTGATGTTTCATTTTTAACACTTTTCGATTAATCTTTATTCTCTCTCTCTCTCTCTCATCCCAACCTCTCTCTGAAAATCTTTTCATCTCTCTTTCAATGAAAATTCATTCTCTTCACATTTATTCACTATTCTTAACTTTCTCATGTTTCTTTTTCCCTTATTTCTAATAATACATTAATTTCTTCCATATTTATTTTCCATGCGTTTTTTTTCCAGACGTTTCTTCTTTCTCATTTCATTCGTGTCAAATTTAATCTCTTCTTTTCATCGTTTTCTTCTTGTTTGATCTTTTTTTTAATTTTCTTCTCATTTTCAAATTTTCTGTTTTCTTTTACAGGTTAAATTCCTGTTCATTTTTTTTCCATTATTCCTTTTCTTTGCATTTTATTGTTTCCTTCATTTCTTCTTTTTCTTTCTTTCTTTCTTTCTTTCTTTCTTTCTTTCTTTCTTATACCACATGACTTATCTCGCTATCAATCTCGACGCCTGACGGACTATTTCGTCTAACTATATTAAATTTTCTTCTGACATTTCAAGGTTGCTATTAAATCTGTTAACGTTTTACTAATTATTATGACTATTTTTATTCGCTTATTCCTTATTTTTAGAACAGCAACGCCATATTCTGCAATATCTTCACTGTCGTCATCATCATCATCATCATCATCTCTTCTGAAATCGTTATAATATTATAATTTTATAGTAGCAGCAGAAGTATTAGTGACACCTTTCTTTGAACACAACACCCGTTGGTGTCAATAGCATTCGAGATAATTGTCATGGGTACTTACCTACAACTACAGAATGAACTCTTCCTAACACTATGTATATTACGCCTCTCAAGAGAGAGGGACAAATCAAGCCGAACTCTCTGACTCTGAGCAGAGAGGAACCCGGAGGAGGCTCCGCCGAAGGACAGAGTCTCGTTCGGGGAGGCTGACCAACCCAATCCCGTTTATACTCACTCCAAACCAGACTGACAGTCATACTAACACCTTCGTGTAATATACCTTCGTTATTTCTACTCTTGTGTTCGTGTTGTTCTTCCTTGGTCCTAAACTGGACCATAACAATAATAAAGGGATTATCCATTGCTGTTGAAATATATCCTATTTTAGAAACCTAGTATGTGCAACCAATGTTTAACCATCTAGAGCCTCAGGTGATGGAGTTTGGAATTCAGAGTCGTCCTTTTCCTAGACTGGTTGCCATCTGGTCTGTTCTGTTATTTAACCCATATAAGGGAGGAAAGGAGACAGATTCATACATTACCGAGTGGCATGTGTGCAAAAGTGAATATAACGAACTAGAATTGGATCTCGGCGATCCGACTTCATATTCTGGGACGTTAGCCATTAAACTATCTGCACTTACACAATAGGCATTACTAGTATTCGTGAAAGTTTCTTAATTTCAAATTTAATAAAATATGGGATTATCAGAATGGGCGAAAAATGGTAAAACGGGTTATATTTCAAAAGCTCAGGAGACTAACCTTTTTATTGGCTTTCTATTCATTGTTACACAAATTAATACAGTTTAATTTTCAAGAAGCTCAAACAATCGCAAGTGTCAAAAATTGTCAAGATTTAACAGAAGTAGTATTTCAAATATAGCCCAATATGTCTGAGTTATTTATATATTATAATATCAAAGAATAATCTATATTAGTCATGAGGACGGGTTGATAAGTCCGTAGTCGTTATTTCTATTTATTATGATTTAAGTTGAAATTTTCACTGTATATTATTTAATCTATATTGGTAACATTCACCATTGAGGTAAATGCACTGACAAAAATTCAAACTACGTCGAAAAATAAATATTGTCTAACATAAATGTTCGTTTCGTTATGAGTCTTATTGATTAACTTATGTTAGTTGCTCTCCTCCTTGGTACCTCAACCAGGTGAAATTAAACGTATTACTAGATTGACTATTAGGTCTCATAATTTTACTGTTGAAGTTTGGTTTGGTTTGTTTTGTTTTACAGCATATCAACCTCAATGGGTTATTTAATGCCGACAATTTTTTTTTATTGCTGGTAATATTTTTTTCCAAAAATGTATTGCTGGTAATATTTTTTCTTCAAAAATCTATTGCTGGTAATAATGTATTTCTGGTCATAATTTTTTACAAAAATATATTTCTGGTATTAAAACCTATTTTTACACTTTCATGGTTTTTTTTAACCCAGTTTAGAGGTTAACTATTTACCCATAGCTGCGACTTTAACAGATCCTACCACCCTGGGTAAGGTTGGACCTGGGAACACCAGCAATTATAAGTGGTTCCACGCTCCTCAAAACCTCCTGATCACAGGCCTTGCTGTTGGACGTAGTTTATTGTCTTACCCAGGACACCGATGTAGTTTATCGTCTTACCCTGGACGGGCTGTTGAAGCAGATAGACATAACCGTATGTCCTATTCTAATATTTTCTTTTCTCGCACTTCTCATCTGTGAAACTCTCTTCCGGTTTCTTGCTTCCCTTCAACCTACAATCTTCAAAAATTTAAATGCAACGTCAATCACCATCTTCTTTCTTCCTGAAACCTGTCCTTTTATTGTCCTTTCTCCTCCCGTTTTCTCATTCTGTTCCACTCCCAGTAACCCCTTTCGTCTTAGTGGCATTATCCACTTGCTTGAGGTTGAAACAATTAAAAAAAACGAATGCATACTATATCACCCTGGTATCAGTTTAAACTGGTACCTTCTTCTTCTTCTCCTTCTTCTTCTTCTTCTCCCTCTCTCTCTCTCTCTCTCTCTCTCTCTCTCTCTCTCTCGCTCTCTCTTCCATATATCTACCATTAAGCTATAGTTTAAGGAAGTGAAAAATTCCCTGAAATAGAAAATGTTCAAGTTTTCATCTGAAGTCAGAATATTTTTTCTTCGATATTATTAGATTTTCTTTTTTTTGTGATGTCAACGAACACTCGTTACCCATTTTGCAATGCTTGTTGTAGTATAGACTTTGTAATCGCAGATACAACTATAGTAACTTCGTTGAACAATACTAGTGTCAGACGCCTTCGAATAACACTCGCACTAATAGTACTTGCTCGATAATACTCGCTCGAATAGTAACCACCGAATAGTGATCTGAATAGAGAAATAGTATGGTGAATAGTATAGAGGATAGACTATAAAGGGTGATCCGTATACTAATAGAGGATAGTGTAGAAATGGTGATCCGTATAGTAATAGAGGATAGACTGGAAAAGGAGAGCGGTTAGATGTCACGCTACTACCTCCTTATGCGTTTCCGCCATAGTCACGTGATGCACTTAATTCAATAATGGGATCGCCTGTGTTTGCTCACTGACGATCTATGTTCAAACTCAAGTGTCGGCAGCGTCCCTTTATTTCTATATAACACTTTTTTTTCCTTGACTGTATGTGAAAGAAAAAAAGAAAGTCGCTTGTAGAAAAAAAATGCTTTCTAACAAATGTATCATAGTCGTGTTGAAACTTCAAGATGGGGTTTTATTTATTGAAATTGAATAAAATCTGGATACATGAAAACGGCGGTAAAATTGACCAGCCAAAACGTTCTGGCAACAAAAGCATCATAAAGAATAACTTTATGTCTTCGAATGGTGGTTTTTAATCATTCAATTAAGTTAATTAATAGATCTATACAGTGAAGTATCAGCCAAATCAGCCAAACACTGATGTCCAGCAAAAAGTATCTTCTGGGTGCTTCTTCAAATATATTTTCGTTAGAAATTTAAAAAGAAATCTGTAGCAACAAGGAATTGTTCGTTTTTTTGGTCTCGTTGTCATTGTGCTCCTCCTAACCATGTTCTAAATACGACTCTGAATCTAGAGAGAGAGAGAGAATCACTGCATTTAGGGGAACTGTAAGGAACCTTATAAACATTCTAAGAAAGTAGAGAGGTACGAATAAATTTACTGTTATTATTATGATTAACAACGACAGCAGCAAGAGAAGTTTATCAATGCACCAAGTTTCAACTGACTGACCCCACAGACTGTAAAAACTTTAATCTGAAATCACTCAGCATGTTCCTTTTTGCTTTTTTTTTTTTTTTTGTTTAAAGCCTTCAGTTGAAAAACTGAATTTATTCTCCTTTCTTCCAATATCTTTTTCTTCATTTTCGACCCAAGTCAAGGTTACAGAATTATATAAAAAAGTTATATTCAAGACAAATTAGACTGTTTATTTCCTCGAGATCTCTTCAATGTAGCACTGAAATGAATTCGAATTTTAAAGGGATCCTTATTGCAAACTATAAAATTATTTCTTTAAAAAAATAGCAGATTAAGAACAACTTATCGCAATGTCACGCCATTCTTTTTAAACTATTTGAAATATTATAAAAGAAAGCAATGGTAACTCGATAAATTCACTAAGTATATCTTAGTTTAGCAAAAAGCTACGACAGTGATTCATCTGTTTAAATCGCACACTAGATAATGATCAGAGACATGCTTTCTTCCTACAAATCTAAGCCAGACACCTTTTCTAAGGCATCCAATATGTGAATCATCAGACGAGAATTGAATTCGCTACTGATAGGTTATCAATAATGAGGTATATAAGGAGAATTCGCTATTAATGGACTATCAAAATTGTCCATGTAACCAGAATTGAAATCGCTATCGATTGGCTATCAATAATGTAGTATCTAACGAGAATTGTATTCACTAGGGATGGGCTATCAATAATGGGGCATCTAACGAGAATTCGCTATCAATGTGCTATCAATAAGAGGGCATCTTACGAGAATTGTATTGCCTATCGATGGGCTATCAATAATGGACCAGCTAACGAGAACTGAATTCGCTATCAATGGGCTATCAATAATAGGGCATCTTACGTGAATTGAATTCGCTATCGATGGACTGCACGGTATATATCGGTTCTGTCATTTTCATTTATAAAATAGTTATATAGCCGAGTTTTGCTTTTCCTTGTAACCGTTAGTATCAGGACTAATATTAACAATATTATTGTCACCACTCTTTTTCACGGGTTAACAAAAATGAGGGCGTATATGAAAATGATATTTTGTTATTTATTATTAGGTTTTCACGTGTGTGTTTTATATAAATTTTTTGTCTAATCATTATCGTTGCACTCTGCATTCCCAGTCAGTATGTTTTTCACTTGACGGATTCATAAGCATCTTCAAATATTCCATGTCGCCGCTTGGTATCGTCAGTACAAAGGAGAAAACTTTAGTACATCAAAGAGCTATAAATACTGTTATGGGACCTTACCCATAATAACATAATGGACTATACCATAAGTAATAAATGCTGCGCCTCAAGAGGAAGCAGAGAGTTCCGTCTGAAATCTAGAGTTCCGTCTGAAGTTCAGAGTTCAGTCTGAAGTTCAAAGTTCAGTCTGAAGTCTGGAGTGAAGTCCGTCAGGAGTCAGTCAGTCGAGTCAGAGGCAGTCCGAAACAGAGTCGCGTTCAGACAATTACTACTAAACCTGATTGTTCGTACTAACACTTTCTACCTCTCTGTATATATTCCTGTTTGTAATATATCTGTGTCATTCCATATCCGTGTTCGAGTTCTTCTTTATTGGTTCTAACTTGGACTATCACCGTGGTACAAGGAACCGGACCATAACAAATACGAAACTAAAACAATATTGGCAATATATGGTTATTATCATTGTCGTCGTTGTTGTAATTAGCTTGTAAAGTAGTGGCAATGGTTGTAGAAATTCCACGGCGCCAATTTTCTGTTTGGGTAAATAATATATAATTTCATTATGACAGAAAAACAAACTATTTACTCTTTTACATCTGAGCGTAAGTGAGTTGGATTGGTGGACTTTAGTGCATTTTAACCCTTGTTTAACCTTTGTTGGATTATTTAATATAGAAGTCTGTTTCTTATTATTCTAGAGCCTGTAAGGTTTATATTTGAGATTGCAAGCATTCACCAGAAAGGTGTCTCCTTTTGCCGGAGTTCCTCCACTGACACTTCAGATGATTCAGTCGGTGTATTCTAGGACCAAACAACAGAGCATATCTTAATCACCCATTAACATTGAATATGTTTCTTTCAAACTAAAAACGATGGCCTTCGTAACATCGTCCAATAACTATTACACCATTTTGATCATTATAACTAAGTTGTTAAAAGCGTATTAGAATTGTTCCGCGGCCTGGCTTCTGACGAAAATATCGAAATGCAATCACACACACATACATACTCTCTCTATCTCTTCTTCTTCTTCTTCTTCTTCTTCTTCTTCTTCTTCTTCTTTTTCTTCTTCTTCTTCTTCTTCCTATTATTATTATTATCGCTTCTTTGTAAAAAAAAAAAAAAAAGATGAATTAAGATCAACAAATGGGAACCAGCGATTCTGAATGACATGGAGCTTCTTTTGAAACGATCCGACCGTCACGGTAATTAACGTCTATCAAAAGAATAATAGAAACAATGTCTGTATTACGATTAGTTGATATAGTATTCGTATTAGTGACAAATGTAGTTATTGTTATTGTTTTCGATATTTGTGTTTGCAATCAAGGCATGTGAGAATGCCATGTACTTTAAAAGTGTTTTTTTTTTTATTGAGCACGTCATTTTGATATTTGAATGTTTTATCAGTGTTTGAATTTTTCCCAGTGGGTAAACAACTTGATGGTTACAACACTAGCAAGATAAGCCTTCGATGCAGGCCGGTTTTGTTTAAATTGGAACATATTAAGAAGTTGAAGTTTTGTCAGAATCTTTTAGATGAGGAATGTTTATGATATGCATTGCTATTAAGACCATCTTAGTTGGTGTAGTTACAAATTATCAGTCATTGTACTTTTTCGGTCTTCTAATAACGTATTAGGTAACCTTCTTAGAATTTCGACATCAGAGCGTTCTCTAAAACAATACGCATGTGCTACTGTTTCACGCGACTAAAATTTTCGTGTGAACACTTAGATGTTGATACTTTTGTCTCCCAATTTTTTAGGTGATAAAAGTGAGGATAATCGGTTTCTTATTAAGTAATAATAAGGAACTGAAACTCTTGTAACTACATCCATCAGAACCACAGGACATCTGATGGATACTTCCATCAGAACAAGAGAACATCTGGCGGTTACTTCCATCAGATCAACAGGACAACTGATGGATACTTCCATGAGAACAAGAGAACATCTGTCGGCTACTTCCATCAGATCAACAGGACATCTGATGGATACTTCCATCAGAACAAGAGAACATATGGCGGCAACTTCCATCAGAACAAGAGAACATATGGCGGCAACTTCCATCAGAACCACAGGACATCTGATGGATACTTCCATCAGAACAAGAGAACATATGGCGGCTACTTCCATCAGTACCACAGGACATCTGATGGATACTTCCATCAGAACAAGAGAACATATGGCGGCTACTTCCATCAGAACCACAGGACATCTGATGCATACTTCCATCAGAACAAGAGAACATCTGGCGGCTACTTTCATCAGAACCACAGGACATCTGATGGATACTTCCATCGGAACAAGAGAATATCTGTCGGCTACTTCCATCAGATCAACAGGACATCTGATGGATACTTCCATCAGAACAAGAGAACATCTGGCGGTTACTTTCATCAGAACCACAGGTCATCTGATGGATACTTCCATCAGAACAAGAGAACATCTGGCGGCTACTTCCATCAGAACCACAGGACATCTGATGGATACTTCCATCAGAACAAGAGAACATCTGGCGGCTACTTCCATCAGAACCACATGACATCTGATGGATACTTCCATCAGAACCACAGGACATCTGATGGATACTTCCATCAGAACAAGAGAACATCTGTCGGCTACTTCCATCAGATCAACAGGACATCTGATGGATACTTCCATCAGAACAAGAGAACATATGGCGGCAACTTCCATCAGAACAAGAGAACATATGGCGGCTACTTTCATCAGAACCACAGGACATCTGATGGATACTTCCATCAGAACAAGAGAACATATGGCAGCTACTTCCATCAGAACCACAGGACATCTGATGGATACTTCCATCAGAACAAGAGAACATCTGGCGGCTACTTTCATCAGAACCACAGGACATCTGATGGATACTTCCATCAGAACCACAGGACATCTGATGGATACTTCCTTCAGAACAAGAGAACATCTGGCGGCTACTTCCATCAGAACCACAGGACATCTGATGGATACTTCCATCAGAACAAGAGAACATCTGTCGGCTACTTCCATCAGATCAACAGGACATCTGATGGATACTTCCATCAGAACAAGAGAACATATGGCGGCAACTTCCATCAGAACAAGAGAACATATGGCGGCAACTTCCATCAGAACCACAGGACATCTGATGGATACTTCCATCAGAACAAGAGAACATCTGGCGGCTACTTCCATCAGAACCACAGGACATCTGATAGATACTTGCATTAGAACAAGAGAACATCTGGCGGCTACTTTCATCAGAACCACAGGACATCTGATGGATACTTCCATCAGAACAAGAGAACATCTGACGGCTAATTCCATCAGAACCACAGGACATCTAGTATCTACTTACATCAGAACGACAGAACATCTGGTGGCTACTTCCATCAGGACATCTGGTGGGTACTTACATCAGGACATCTGGTGGGTACTTACATCAGAACCACAGAACATCTGTTGTGTACTTACATCAGAATGGCAGAGCATCTGGTTGCTGCTTCCATCAGAGATACAGAACATCTGGTGGATACTTCCATCAAAACCACAGAACCTCTAGTGCCTACTTGCATCAAAACAACGCACTATGTCACAATCCAAAATTAGTGGCGGATTCGTTCATAAACCCTAATAATGGTGCTTTTCCGAGCGTAGCTTCGATGTGGCACAAGGCCGATAGCATGAGGCACCCTGTGAGGATCGAACTCACTACTCGGTCGTAATTGATCTAGCGAGACAAACTTGCTAACCATTACACCACGTCGAGATGCCCAATAAGTCTCAGTAATGAGTTTTCTGTGCTAGTTTCCTCCACAATCCCTGGATCTCAATCCCATAGAACACTTCTGGAATGTGGTTGAAAGTCAGATTCGAATCCGGGATATGCAAAGAACCAGTCAAGAAAAATTATATGCAGCCCAAATCCAAATTTTTAAAGGGTACTTCCAGAATATTGTCCAATCTAAGCCAAGAACTGAATAGGACCAAAATGAAAATGGGGATCCAAAATGAAAAGGGGTATGAGTTATTTATTAAAGATCCAGACATGGGTAAATTCTACATTGGATGCACAAGGAATGAATTCAAAAGAAGGTGCAACCAACATCAAACGTCCTTCAATAATAATAAATACCGAAATCAAACGTCCTTATCGAAATATTTCGGGCACTAAAAATGAAGCCAATAAAACACTAACGGTAAAAAGTAAATTAATAAGAAAAGCTAGAGCTTGTAGGTCATTAAATGACCCATCTCCTTTGTGCATACATGAAAAATTTTGCATTATTAAGTTTCTGAAAAATAAAACATTAATAAATCAAAGAAATGAAATAGCTTTTTTCCTTAAATAATAATTCGTTTTGGAAAAAAAGAGAGATGAAACATATATTTATACTTGATTATTAATTAGTAATTAAATTCTAATATATTTATTTGTAAAAAAAATACCGTATAGTCTATTAGTTCTTAGAAGGAGGAATGGTTCTTTAAATCTGTAAGAATAAAATTTAAATATTAAAAATATGACTTACTCAACCACCCTTAATCAAAAATAGATTCAATTTTCCTTAACCTTAATAACTCAAAATATTAAGATTGTCTGAGCTTATAAATTAAGTAAATTTCTTTGAAAGTTATGCCTGACATCGCTTGACAATGGAACGAAACAGAATTTTAAGTTTAATTTTTTAATTGAATTTACAACTTTAGAAATTTCTGTGTTGCGATGGAATCATATTTTTTAGAAAGAAAATAATTATATATATATATATATATATATATATATACATATATATATATATATTTGCATAACATATTGTGTGTGAGTGTGCGCGTTCGAGCCATGAGACCCTGGCTCTAATCTCCTCTGATTTTAAAATATTATATCATTAAGAAGTGCTTAAATATTATGACAGCTGTTGACAGAACCACTGTGAATTAAATTTTGTTGTCACAATATATATATATATATATATATATATATATATATATATATATATATATATATATATATATATATATATATATATATATATATATATATATATATATATATATAAGTGCGCATGTATGCGGAAAATAGAAGAGAACAAGTTGGGTGCATAATCCGGGATTCCTTAGTATTTTTGTTTTTATTTTTAAGAAGACAGTGCTCCATACAGAAGTAGAGCTTATAATATTTTTTTGTTTTAAAATATGATTCCTTCGCTACATAAGAGTTCTCATGTTTCAAAAACGAGCCGAAACCATCCAAATATTTATTAATAATTAATTGAATTATTAAAATTAGTTGAATTGAGGTGTTTAGTCCCGTTTCATCTTCAATCGAAATTTTATTCCTAAAATTTCGCTTGAAGATGAAACGGACCAAAACACCTCAATTCAACTTAATTTTAATAATTATTTAGATGGTTTCGGCTCTCGTTTTTGAAACATGAGAACTCTTTATATAGCGAAGGAATCATATTTTAAAAAAAAATATTATGATATATATATATATATATATATATATATATATATATATGCATATATATATATATATATATATATATATATATATATATATATATATATATATATATATATAAGAAATTGTGTATATATGATACGATCATTTTAGTGGTTCTTCATTAATCATCATCGATCCCAAGAAATGCTAGACAAGCTTCAGGTCTTCCTAAGATTTTTAATTCTCATTTTTTCTTGTCTTGCCAATTCTTTGAACAATGATCAGCAAAACCGTTACCTTGATGCTCTTTATTCTGGACACGAGCAGTGTGCGGAAAATGTTCATTTATTTTATGTTAACGACAAAGTTTCACCCCAAGGCCAAAAACACCGCAGTCAGCTTCAAGAGTCTCTTAATACTTCATACTCTTTTCACAATGGTTATTCAACTCGAAGTACAAGATATTAAATTCTATCTCAAGTTTCGTTTTCTATCTCACCATGCATAATCAATGGTCGACTTTTGAATTGATTAGTGAGGATTAATTCGCTTACACAACAGTTTCTAGCTTTCGACTCTTTTGGTAAAATATCCACTTTTCATCATTAGCTCATCACAATTTGTTTCAAGATTATATTAGATTTAATTGAAATACCCAGAAATATGATATATTCTTTTTCAACGCGTCTAACAAAGCAAACCATTGCAGTTTTTTTAACTATTGATTTGGGCATTTTGAGTAATTTGTAGCCTATTTCCTGCTGTGTCGTATGATTGTTTTTCCCATTTTAATGACTTAATCGCTCTCACTTTCAACTAATAACATCCTTGTTTCCTGCTTAGGGTTGGTTTTCCGGTTCTTTCTCCTAGAGTCTACGCATTTTCTTTTACTCCTAATAACTTCTTGCGTTTTAGTGGCATTATCACCTTACTTGGAGAGAAATTATTAAAAATATCTATCTGAATTTCTGTGATGAGGTGTTATTATTTACACTATTTATATTCGGACAACTGCCCTCATCTTTCTTGATGTTATCACAACGTTTCAGTCGCTGTTCCCTCCGGCCTTCATCAGGTGTATATCGATTCGGATAACGTACAGGGAATTCCGAATTGAACTGAAGCAGTTTTTTTTTCTTTTCTTGTTGCACTGTCCATGTCTAGGGATATCCCGTCTCGTTCTTATTTTTAGTACTGCTCAGTTGTTGCTCATCCCTTTCCCAAGTACATACTCCTCAGCCTCGGGATTGAACTCACAATTACTATGTCACCAAATTCACGAACCACCGCTTTAATCCACTGTCCCGTAGACATGTATGTTAGAAATGAAAATACAAGACTGAAATTTTATATGTAACGTTTTCCTCTAGTTTTCATCGATCACCGTCGACCAGTGGGCGTATCGATCTGGGGCCTTTCCGAACATGGGTCCTATGTTTTCGTGTGGCTGTATGAGACTGTTCACTTTGTGGTGGTTTTTATTTATCTGTCAATCAGTTCTCTCCCACATGTACACATCTCAGACACAGTGTCCACCTGTCCAAGATCAGCCACTGATATTCTTTGAGGTGCGGATATGCACTTGATGGCTAGGAGGTAATCTATCAGGCCAATCTGCCGCTTCATTGAATGACACTAAGTGCAAAATCCACCCCGGTCTCATCAGCCGTGAGTCACTCTCTTCTAATTTGTTCTTGTTTGTAAAGATGTCTGTTAAAATTAAAAACGTAGCAAAATCATATTTCGAAAATTTCAAGGCTTAAACATAACATTTGTTCTTTTCTTCTGAAAAGATTACATATGGTGTGAAATTCTATGATACTGAGAATGAAAACAATCTAGTCCATTGGACTGAAGGAAGATTCGGTTGAAAATCCACAAAAAGTAACCTGAAGAAGGTTGGAGTGTAAAACGACCGAAATATTGAGTTAATACCAACCAATGGGTTTACGACCACATCACATTGAAATACCAGTTCTCGTACGGTCACGGAAGTTAAGCAACGTCGAGCCTGGTCACTACCTAGATGTGTGATCGCTAGGGAATATCAAGTGCTGTAAGCTGGGATGTGCGGGTGGTGTAATGGATAATGGCTTGGAATTGTTAATGAGATAGCTGGGTTCCAATTCCAGTTGGGTTTGTTATATTCACTTTTCCGCAAATAACATTAGGAAATATATTAATCCACTTCTACCCCCATCTATGGGTTAATTAGTAAGAATTGTATCACTAAACCATTATTTTCTGAAAAAAAATCTTACAAATCTAAAAATATTTTCTGGTTTTAAATAACCTGCGATGGGTTGATAAACCATCCAAAACGAATCAACCAAGCAAAAATATTTGTCCAATGATTATTAATTCTCATCTCAGATATTTAGACAGGAACATTATTACGCGTCCAGACAATTACAACAGAAAACTGCTATTTCCATTGACAACCTTGACACTTAACCAGTTACTTAAGTGGATATGTACACTGAACTGATTTGTTTCTAATCAAAGCAATGAAAGGTAACTTCCCACCAACTTCTCTACACATTAAAATCAAAAGGCAAGAATTTCTTTTATTTAACAGTTTTAATATCGTGATCACGTTTGGTGATTTCTCATAAAAGCATCGACGAATCTTATAATTAAATATAACGACACAGTGATAATATGTTAGCGTTTCATAGAATAGCATTTGTTTTTGACGACTTTTTGTACAACCAGGTTATGGAGTCGAGGGCTAATTGTCCCAGGCTACGCTTTGCGGTATCTGAAGACGATATCGAAAGCTTTTAAATATTAACAAACGGATTTAATGAGCAGAAACTAGCACGGAGGCTGGGCACCCGTCATGCGTAAGTGACAAGAAATCGTTAAAGCATGAGCCAAATCAGCAAATTAATACAAAACTACACTTATTTGTTTATATATATTACAGACCAGATGTTTAGGGCAACGTTTTAGGTTAAATAAGTTTCATTCATTCTATGGTTTAATTAATTCCTACTATACTAGCATGTTTAAAGAATTCACCCCATTAGTGCATGGCGTCCATTTTTTTAGGAAAGGGATTTACCTTATATTTGATATCCGCAATCACTAAAATTATCATCAGAGGGCAAGATAGATTTGGCAAAAAAGCTAAAATTTCAACTAAAGACTGCGTTTTGTCTTCTTTTTAATATTTATAAATATATATATATATATATATATATATATATATATATATATATATATATATATATATAATAGAGAGTGGGAGACAGGGTTTGATAGAGTTAAATAAAGCAAATAAGGGAAAAAGACAACACGGAAACTCAAGGTTAGCTGAGACAAAGAAGTAGACATTAAGACCTTTTAATTTATATATATATATATATATATATATATATATATATATATATATATATATATATATATATACTGCTAATATTAGTGGTAAATATACACATACATATGCAAAATATATAAATATATATACATAGGTGCATACACATACATGTATATTTTTGAATAAAAATTCCAACAGGATAGAATCCAGGTAGAACTCAATGTCCAGGACAGAGTAAGGATATAATAAAAGGCTTAAACACTAATATTCCATAGTCATAATTTATTCCATTGGAATCGTAAAGACGATCCAATTCATCAGACCTACAAATTCAAAAAATATATATATATATATATATATATATATATATATATATATATATATTTATTATGCACTGATACATTAGAACGTGTACATACCCACTACAAAACTGTACATCTTGTTTCAAACTTAAAAATTAACGTTTCTTCAGGTGGGAAACCATGATGGTACTAAATTATTTAATTTCAAAATACAGTTAACGAAACACAAGTGCAACTTCCGTCTTTGGAAAATTTTCCATAAAGGGTAAAATGATTTATATCTGGAGAAAGAAAGAAAGCTAAGTGATTAATAAAAGCGAAAGAGGGAAGGACAAGAGGAAGAAAAAGAAAATGACCAAGAAAAGAAAATAAATGTTGATTCGAGTATTCAACATTCACCTATTTGTAAGGAGAATAAAGTTGATGATATAAGAGATAAGAAGATGTTTACACGATATAAATCAATGCATTTCAGTTTAAGACAAAAAAGAAGAGGTCAGTGAGAAAAACAAAAAAGCCAGAAATTCAGCCAATGAATTTCCGTCGAATCAAATAATTCCAATTTAAACGGCAACGGAGCGAGTTAGATTAATGTTTCAATGGCAAAAATTTCTAATAAATCCT